>VMDO01014864.1:0-53076 GCA_007922755.1 Pedetes capensis | reverse complement strand
CAAATATTATAATGACATGTGCAAGGAGCTGGAGGCAGAAAACCACAAGGGAAGAACATGCTCTGTGTTTCTCAAGCTTAAGGAAGTGAAGAAAAAATTCAAGCCTCGAGTGGCAGTAGTGAAAGATTCTACAGGGAAAATATTAAATGATGCAGGAAACATCAAAAGAAGATGGGAAGAATACACAGAGTCATTATACAAGAAAGAGTTGGTAGATGACCAACCATTCCAAGAGGTTATATTTGATTACACATGTTAAATAACATAAATCCTTGGCTGTATATTTTTAGTTATATTGAATAATATTAAAAATAGTTAAGCAACTTATTCTTTGCACTAAATATTATATTTTTAAAGTTCTGATGCTTATGGTTCAATTTATTTGTGCCACTTAACTGCCTTCCATTAAATGTCAAGTTTTACTTACCCATCTATTATAGTATGCTTGGATTATCTCCATTTAAAACTATTACAGACTCAATCTTTAAAGGGTACTTTGCAGGATTTTTAACTAGATGCCTAATGTTACTTATGTGTTGTCATTTAAATTTTTTTGTTTTTCCAAATTTCTTTGCAGAGTATACTCTTTTTATCTGTTTTAGTCATTTAGGAACCAAAGTAAGATTGAGTTGATGTTCTGAAAAAAATTGAAGTATATGAAATATCTTTAAATATATACTATTTGTGCTGCTAAGAATTGAAAACAAAGCCTTGCTCATGTTAGGCAAGTGCTTTACTATTGAGTTATACTCCCAGCCCATAAAATAGTCTTAACTTTCATCAGTTCACACTGCATTTCATCTTTGCTGCCTCATGTTGTATTGTTTCCATATTTGTGTTATCTTCATGACCATTCAGGGTAGAAAGTTGTTAGTATTATATGCAAGAATGTCTTTTAAGAAAAAACATAATTACTATATCTGTCAATTCGCATTAAATCTTTTTAAAGATTCAAATCTAATTAAATGTAAAAAACATCAGTCAATTTTATAAGATCTTTCCTTTCTTTATATTAGGGTTGACTTTGAAACTTTCTGGGGAAGAGACTGATATTCAATCATACTACTTCTTCCTAACCTCTAGAAATCACTATTTTACATTTAGATAAACTTTTCTTTAACTTCCACGTATGACTGAGAATATGTGGATCTTTTCTGTCTATGTCTGGGTTATTTCATTGTGCCCTCTAGTTATATCCATTTTGCTGAAAATAATTTTTTCTTTATTATAACTTAAACGTATTCCATTGTGTGTATATATAGCACATTTTATGCATCCATTCATCCATTGGTGGCTGGGGTTTGACTCAGTTTGTAGAGTGCTTCTCTGAGCTCTCTGGGGCTCTGGGCTCCATCTCCGGCACCACAAATTCAGGAGAAGGATGTGGCAATCCACTCCCGAAGCAATTCCTCAAGCAATCAGCCATTGAAAATCCTATGAACAGAAGAGAAGCACTGACATAGTGCTGGGCATAGCGTAGTGTTGGGGAGTATTTTGTTCTGTTTTATATAGGGTCTCTATGAGATGGACCTGACTCCATGGCAACTAACAGCAGCAACAAACAATGACAAAAACAAAAGCAACATTCATGCATTGGTAGATATCTGGTGTAATTCCATATCTTAGCTATTGTTAATATTACCATAATGGAGTGAAGGTATATCTTTGGTATGCTGATTTCCTTTCCTTTGGTTATAGACCCAGAACTGGAAAAGCTGCATTATTTTTGGTACTATCATGTTTCTACCTAATATGATACCATTTTAAAATATGATCAATATCAATAAAGATCTACTTTTATTCACATATTCCATTCATTTCTATGTCTAATTTTGACTACCACTTTTAATTTCAGCTACTATAATGCAATTTAAGATTGATTTAATGTGTTGTTTCATGTCCTTATATTTTTCTTTCATGAGTTTGCATTTTTAAAAATAATTCATGCCAGGTGCAATGGCACATGCCTATAATTCCACTGACTTGGGAGGCAGAGGCAGGAGGATCGCGAGTTTGAGACCAGAAGCAGTCTGTGTAATTTAGCGAGACCCTGTCTCAAAAAAGTTAAAAAAAAAAATTGTGCTGGGGGGTGCAACTCAGTGGCACACCACTTGCAAAACATACAAGTGGGAGGCCCTGGGTTCAACCCCCACTCCTGCAAAAATAAATAAGTAAATAAATAATTCATAATGGAATACATTTATTTGTTCAATGTAAGGGTTAAAATGTGATGGATCTTTTAGAATTATAAAAATGTATATTGTATATTAAATTTGGACCTACTCAAATGATGAGAATAAAATTATATATGTTGTTTGTTATTAGGTACCCTAGAGTTGGTGTCTAACTCACAGCAACCCTATGTACAATAGGCAAACACAGCATTATTAGTGCTTCTCTGCTCTTCATAGGTTTTCAATGGCTGTTTTGTGGGAGTGGGTTGCAGGGTTCTTCTCCCAAGCCTACAGCACTTGGTATTCCCAGGTGGTCTCCCATCCAAGTCCTAACCAGGCGCAACCCTGCTTAGCTTCTGAGATCTGATGGACATATTGGATACCACAGTGGTACAGCTGCGGGCTAATTAATATATACCATCCATGATTTTTGTTTTACAACTTAAAAAGAAAGATGGTTTCATGGAGTTTTAAAATTTCGATTTAGGCAGCACTAATCTTCATTTTGTAAATTAAACACTGGCAAATATTCCCTTGTAGGATCTGGGTTCTTTCCCTATAAAATATTCTTATGAAAAGCCACAAATATAAATACTGGATACCAAACAAGGCTCATATTCTACTGAATGCTAAGTTTTGGAAAATAACTGACCTACAACCTTATTTGGAATCCAAATTGATCTTTTATATTAATTCCTTCTTACCTTTTGGCCTACTTCTATACTTTTTATGCAATGTTTCTCTTAAATTAGAAAAAAATAGCTTATTTTATAGGGAAATTTTTCTGCAACCCTTGTGTGTGTGTGTGTGTGTGTGTGTGTGTGTGTGTGTGACATGATTGTAGACAAAGAAAAAAAGAAGAGATGTTCTCAAAATGGGATGACTTTAATGAAACTGCTCAGTCTGTACAACAGTATCATGTATTTTACTTCAATGAAGTTGTTAAACAAGATCTCTGTTTACATATACTGTTCTGAAGTTATCAACCCAATCAAAAACTCACTTATTGTTTTTTAATTCAAAAGTGATTAGCAAATGCTGAGAAATCACCTTATCTCACTAAAACACAAGTACCAACTCAGAGTAAATATTTTGGTAAACAATTATTCTGTCCTTGCATATTCAGCAGTGTGCTAAATTATGCATAATCTTGCATAAGTAATAAGTGAAGGTAGCTTAAATTCAGATTTTTTTTAACCTGACCTATTTCTTTCAATGCTGTTAGCTGCTTAAATCATGTATGAGCTTTCTGTAAGGCTTCAATGAGTAGCTCGGGTGCAGAAACTTCAGTAATAAATTTTGGGAGAAGACAAGTTTTTTGACAGGCATAATGCAACACATACAGAGTCTGGAACTCACACTATGGGAATTTAAAGCAATCCTTGCAAAGCAGCTTTCCCCTGTTATATTAATAGAGAAAATGAAGTATGAAAGTCCTCAGGAATTACTGCTAGGTGTAATTTAAATAATTTACCAGAAGACAGTTCAGCACATGCATAGAACAGGGGCATACAGAGTTTGCCATAAGCAGTTTATAAATAAACTATATTCTGCTGAAGTAAGTCAGGCATAAATTATAACTATTCTTTTTGTGGCTGTGTCCCATTCCTCATTGTAATAGTTATTTTTAAAAAATTCTGGGTTATGACCTTCTCTTGGAAATCATAGACTTTACTGACTTGTACCTGGCTTATGAGCTTCCTTATGGTTAATGGTTTGGTGGCTATGAGATCAAAGTAAAATTACTATTGCTGAAAATAAAGAAAAAGTGCATTACATACTACAAACAGAATTCTAGAGGAATTCCATAGCCTTGTTGGGGGCAGGGAGAGATTTGTGTCCAAAGACCATCAAGGAGATTCAGTCCATTTTATGAAAGCATTATACCTTAGAGAAAAAAGAAAAAATGATATATTTTATATTCTTGTCTCAAGAATTAATGCCTTAAATTATCAAGCCAGAGTAAAATGCAGAAAGGAAATATATATTAAAGACTTAAAATTATGCATAAATTATTTGTAAAACATGTATGCAAAGGTAAAAATGCTTCTATTCCATAGGTCTTTGAGTTATTAAATAGGATATGGGTTATACAGGCAGTAAATATTTTAGCTCAGTTGGTAGAGTGCTGCTCTGCCCTCTCTGAGGACCAAAGTTTCTATCCCCAGCATCACATAAACAGGAGACAGTAAAGGCAATCCACTCCCAAAGCAATCCTGAATCCTGAAACAATCAGCCATTGAATACCCTATGAGGGTCACTGAGTCAGACCTGATTCAACGGCACCTAACAACAACAACAAAGGTTTTCCCCAAATATACTGTTAGACTTTTGGAAAGAGACTTTGTTAAGGGCAGATGTTGTGAAGCGTATCGCAACTTTTGCTTCCACATGACTATCTTTTGAGAAAGAAAATTGTTCTTGTTAGGTGCCATTGAGTCACGTCTGACTCATAGTGACCCTCATAGAGTTTCAATGGCTGATTGTTTGGGGATTGTTCCAGGAGTGGGCTGCCATGTTCTTCTCCTGTTTTTGAGGTGCTGGTGATTGAACCCAAGGCCTTAGAGAATGCAGAGCAGCACTGTACCAACTGAGCTAAACCCCGCAAAAGAAAGATAATAGACTCCTTGAAAAAAATATTATGGACTAGGGAGTGAATCACTATAAGTACATGTTGAAGTATTTATAAATCACATTTTTTTTTTTGCAGTACTGGGAGGGTTTGAACCCAGGGTCTTGCACATGCTATACCCCCGCCCTTTTATTATATTGAGACAAGTTCTAACTAAGCTGTGCAGGCCACAAACTTGTGGTCCTCTTACCTCCTAATTTGCTAGTATTACAGGAGTGTGCCATGGTGCTTGGCATAACACAATGTTTAGTTGTTTTGAAGTGATATGCCTGATAGTTCCTCAGACCTCCACATATGTAAGCCTATGCATATATGTTGTTGTTGTTGTTAGGTGCCATCGAGTCAGTATCCGACTCATGGCAACCCTCATAGGGTTTTCAATGGCTGACTGTTTTGGGATTGCCTTGGGAGTGGATTGCCAGGCCCTTCTCCCATTTTTGCGGTGCTGAGAATTGAACTCAGGACCTCAGAGACGGCAGCACAGCCCTCTACCAACTGAGCTAAATCCCAGCCCTATGCATATATAGATTAGATAAATAAAGTGATAATCAGAGTTAAGATTTTAAGAGTTCATAGTCCACATATAGGTGTTATAACTAGAATTTAATGCTACCTTAAGAAAATAGTGGTGTGCATAGAATAAAATATGGCAACAATTACGTTTTAATTTGGGGGATCAATTTTGTTATGATGACCTCAATGTGAAGGCACCTTTTAGCAGAAGTGTTTTTTCTGAGCTTTGATCTGTAATATGGAATGAAAACACATATTTATTTATTTAAACCTATAATTACATGAATACAGGAAAAATTAAATTCTAACATACATTTTACTAGATTAACAAATAAGATAAACATGAATACAACTTCAACTTGAGATTATTGCAAAAATAATTTGTCATTTTTAAATACATGATTCACACAAATTGAGTATATCCCTATATGACTATTATAGATGCTAGTTTCCCAAGTATAGTTTAAAGAATATTGAAAGTCTCTCTGGGTTTTGGTAAGGGCATTTAAGGAGTCTGAGAAAATACTATTGTAGTATTCAAAGGAAGTAAAATAAGAAATGTGAAGTGTATCTGGGTGTAGTGGCACATGCCTATAATCCCAGCACTCCAGAACCTAAAACAGGCAAATCACGAGTTTAAGTTCAAAGCTAGCCTTGGCTACACAGTAAGAACCTGTCTCTGAACAAACAAAACAACAATAACAACAACAACAAAAATAGAAATAGTTTTAAAATATAAATACTTCAACACTGATATTCATATAAGAATAAAGCTTGATTTTCAGTCACGTACCCTGCCACATGCCTATAATCTCAGAGACTTGAGAGGCTAAGGCAGGAAGAGCATGAGTTTAAGGTAAGAGGCAGCTTTCACAATTTAGCAAGACCCTGCCTCAAAGTTTAAAACAAGAAAGAAAGATGAAAGAGAAGGAAATAAAGAAAGAAGAAGGAAGGAAGGAAGGAAGGAAGGAAGGAAGGAAGGAAGGAAGGAAGGAAGGAAAGAAAGAAAGGAGGGAAGGAAGGAAGGAAGGAAGGAAGGAAAAAGGAAGGAAGGAAAGAAAAGGAAGGAAGAAAGGAAGGGAGGGAGGGAGGGAGGGAAGAAAGGAAGAAAGAAAGGGTGAAAACAAGAAGGAAAGGGTTGAGAGTACAGCTCAGTGACAGAGTACTTTACATAGTATTTTTAGGGGCTTGGGGTTCAACATCCCCATACTGAAAAGAAAAAAAAATAACCTTTAAAAAAAGCTTAATTCTTTGGATGTGATATATAAGTTTAGCACTTGTTGATCGGTTGTGACAGAGGATTATTATCCAGGTGTCTTCATACAGTTACTTTAATTAGCATTATAATCTAGTCTGGCACTGCCATAAAACTCAAGAAATTTTCTGTGGTTGAACAGGTGCAAGGGGAAGAAAAAAGCCCCTGTTACACTATTCCCATGCGGGTTCCTGTGAACAAATCTATATAATATTCAACTCCATCAAAACAAAGAGCTTAATAAATACCAATTGTACTTCATAAATTTGAAAGAAACTGGGTACAGTGGCATATGACTGTAATCCCAGAGACTTGGGAGACAGAAGTGGGAGAATCCTTTGTTCAAGGCCAGAGGCAGCCTTCATTATTTGGTGAGACCTTGACTCAAGATAAAAAAAAAAAATTAGGATGGGGATTGAGCCCAGTGGTAGAGTGCTTGCAAAATCTGTGCAGGGCTCTGGGTTTTACCCTCAAATCCATGGGAGTGGGGACTCTAACCATAGTTTTGCACATTTTCCTACTCATGATAAATACATATTTCCTTTAAAATCCCACTTAAAAAGTGTAGTTTTCACGGGGTACACTGGTACACACCTAAAATCCCAGAGACTTGGGTGGCTGAGGCACGAGGACTGGAAGTTCAAGGTCAGAAACAGCCTGTGTAGTTTAGCAAGACCCTGGCTCAGAAGAAAACAAAAAGTTTGAAAGAAATTATTTAGTGTCAGGAAAAATGGCTTTATTCTCATTGTGTCCCTAATATAGGCTATAAGAAGTCTGATTAATGTTAAATGTTTGTTTTAACTTAATTAATATACCTTAAAACCAAAGCAAAACAAAATAATAAACAAGCAAAAGGAAATTAATCCCCAAATCTCATAGCCTTATTTTTATTTGCAACATTGAATATCTTATTGTAGAGGCTGAATGAATAGGAGTATGAATAAGTGGATAAGGACTTCTCCCCAATGTTAGCTGAAGAATCAAACATGTTCCTATTCATGCTACCTTTCTGTGACTAAATTTTAATTTAGTTTAATTACAACAATGTTGGTATAGCAAACAATATCTTAATTTTTATTCATTTCTTGGTTGAAGGACTTTTTACACAGGCAACTATGTAGTAGGTAACCTACTCCATTTACTGAGAATCTACCATGTACTAGGGAAAACTATGCTGGTTGCTTGAAATTAGTTATGCCTGGAGTTTACCATTAATTTGTTGTTAGTGGTGGTGTCATCTAGTCTGGTCTGAGTCACAGAGACCTTCAGAGGGTTTTCAATAGCTGATCCTTTGGTGATTGCTTTGGGAGCGGATTACCCTGTTCTTCTCCTGCTTTTTGCCACACTGGGCATCAAACCCAGGGCCTCAGAGGGTGCAGAGCAGCACTGTATCAACTAAGCTAAATCCCAGCCCCAATCATCAATAGAAACACTTTAATGTAATTTACACTAACATAAATAACTAGCATTGGGTTAACATTTGAAAAAAATTTCCTTTTAAATCTCCTCTTCTTATGTGTACTTTAAATATAAGCTCTAGGTCTCCAATTACTTCTACAGTGAAATGCAACCTTTGACTTAAACTATTAATTTATAAAGAAGTGTTTCTTGGATCTCTAATTTATATATGTGTAATACATAATATAAATAATATATAATATAATGTATATAAATATACATATATATAAAATTTTCTTTCATTTTCTGTTTGGGTTAGCTGTAAACAGTAAAAATATAGTATCATTTGAACTCATTTAAATAATAAAGTTCTTCAGACAAATGTATTTTATTATTGAATGGAAATTTTAGTAGATTAAATAATGTTAACATGAAATTTCTTACCATACAATAAATAGGTTGTAGACCTGAGAAAAATAATTTAGTTAAAAGAATTCCATTAGCATCATTATGAACATATAAAACATAATAATGTGCAAAATAGAGTCATAGTCATGATCCTGACCTTGTGATACAAACTAAAATAAAGAAAAGTGTCATATTTCTCTGTGGTTCAAGTTGGGTTCACATAATAGAACTCTGACAAAAGCAAATATTTTGTCACTTAATCTGTTGCCAAGAACATTTTCCTGCATAATTAATGATAATCCACTCCTTAATGTGTGTCTATGAATGAATGCAAAGTTGTTTCTAGTGCCACAGAAACAGGATCATTTTCAGTGTGAAGAGAGCAGCACAATTTCTACTAAAATAACTGAACTGTGGAAAGGATAATGGAAGGTGTCAGAAGCACAATAAACACAACTGGAGCAGACGGAGAGATAAAAAAGGTATTTAATACACTGGATTTTTCTCTTAAAAAAGAAAAGTAAACCCTAGGAGGATTTTCATGCCTCCTTGTGCCATGTTGTCTATACATATCTATAAATAATCTATAAATATCATGTAATATGCAGGCCATTACTTAGCTTATATCACTGTCTTCTTTGCTTCTCTAATTGATTCTTAAGAGTTAGTGCTCTCTACAGCAATGTGTACTGCTCATTGCACATATAAATTGACTGGAGGATGTTAACATGCAGGTTCAAATTCAACAGATCTCAAGTTGGGCTCACAATTCTGGATTTCAAATTAGCTCTCTGGTGATGCCTTTTTTGCTAGTCCATAGCCCACATATGAGCCTCTTCTCAGTCAATGCAATATTCATGTGCAGATTTTAAATCTACTGCCATGATGTTAAATAGATCATCATTTTTGTTGTTTATCCCTAGTATTAATTCTCCTAATCTTCAAAACCTTTAATCCAACATATTAAAAAGTAAGGTAATTATTGAAACCTAAGCTTGGCTTTCTGCTCTAGTCTACTATATTAATGATACCATGATTCCTTAGGTTGCCAAAGATGGTCTTATTGTTCTCATTTTATAGATATAACTTTGAAAGTTAGGCAATATGTTACAATGATCCTAGTAATAAGGTATCCGGGATTTAAGCATATTACCTGATTTGAAAGTGTGCTCATTCACCATATCTGATTATGTTTTCCCACTGATGAACGCAAATGTGTTCATAAAATGTATCTGCTCTGTAAAACCATCCCTGGTTTTTTCAGGCATCGTACCATCTTCTTCCCTACATGAGTCTACAGAAGTTTGATACAAACTTCTTTAATGGAATGTATCACATTGCATTTTAATTATTATTAGAGTATATCTCTCTTTACATCTTGAAGTACTTAATCTTATTTATTTATTGAAATTTTTTATTAGGAAAGAAAGGAATACCTGTATTTAAAAATAAAATAAAATTATATAGATACATATGGAATAAATAAAGAAAGAAAATCCTTCTTACAAATACTCTCCAAATAATGATTCTATATGTTTAGGTGACCATTAGTTTGGCATCAATCCTTGAACCACTATTTATGTGCATTGACATAGCTTTATACCTATGTTGTTGTTGTTGTTGTTAGGTGCTGTTGAGTCAGTCTCTGACTCATAGGGACCCTATGTACAACAGGCAAAACAATATTGTTACTGCTTCTCTGTTATTCATAGAGTTATCAATGGCTGATTGTTTTTTGGGAGTAGGTTGCCGAGTCTTTCTCCCAAGACTACAGTACCTGGTGTTCCCAGGCGGTCTCCCATCCAAGTACTAACCAGACCCAACCCTGCTTAGCTCCCAAGATCTGATGGGATTGGATGCTACCGTGGTATGGCTGCAGGCCTATACTTATATTGTTAAATGTATATATGTCCAAACATATAGTATATAAATTGGATGTTACATATATTATTTTGCAGCTTGCTTTTAATGGCATTACTAAGATGTCTTGGGCAACTTTCCATGTCTTCTATATAGATATGATATTCTTTTTAATGAATGAATAGTAATCTGTTACTACTGGGGCAGTAAGCAACTTCATGATAAGTGGAGAAAAGATTGAGGTTGTACAGTCAACACCTGGGGAAGCAGCAGTCAAGAAGTCAAAAGACTCATGACATTGGGAAAAGCTGTTGCAAAAGACCTGTTTAAAGTGTTGAAAAGTAAAGATATCACATTGAAGATGAAGGTGCACCTGATTCATACTATGGTATATTCAGTCACATCATTCAGTTGTGAAAGTTGGGTGTTAAATATGGGAGACAGAAGAATTGATGCTGTTGAATTATGGTGCTGGAGACAAATATTGAATGTACCATGGACTGCCAAAAGAACCAACAGATCTATCCTAGAAGTGAAACCAGAATTCTCCTTGGACGCAAGGATGGCTAAGACTGTGTCTCATGTATTTTGGTCATGATGGCAGGAGGGACCAATCCCTGGAAAAGACATCATGTTTGGGAGAGTGACAATTCAATGAAAAAAAGGAAAAACTTCAACTAGATGGATTGACACAGTGACTGACACAATGGGTTTAAGTATAAAAAAGATCATGTGCCTGGCACAATGTTGTACATGGGGTCACTATGAACTGGACCCAACTGGATGGCACATAACAATAACATCAACAACATAGTAATCCATGGTATAGAGTTATATTTTTAATAGCTCACATACATATGAGTTTTTAAGTTTTCAGTATTTTTTTATTATATAGAAAGTTGAAAAAACATGTTTTATAGCTGTTTTGTCTATGTTCAGTACTTTTCTACATTAGCTATCTAGCCTCGAAGTCACTTATTCAAAAGATATAGACTTATGATTGTGATACCTCTAGTCAAAATGCCTACTGGGCAGTCTATAACAATTTATATTGCTACAAATAGAATGGCCATGATTTTTTCATTAGGAAAAAAGAAAGAAAAAGGATTTTCTGCTTATTCACAGTAAGTTTTATCAAATCTATTCAGTTCTGCCAACTAAAGGGATGAGAAATTATACTTTCTAATTACAAATGTTTAATTTCCCTGATTACTTGTGACTTAGTATGTTTTTTGGAAGTATTTTGACTGAACATTTTTCTCATGATGGCCATTCTTACCAGCTCATCATTTTTCTATTGGATTCTTTTTTGTGTTCTTAATAATTTGTCAAAGTCCTCTCTATATGTAAGATATTAACCCATTTTTATGTGTTCTATATATTTTTCTGTTACTTTTGTTTAAATATATTTCACAATATATTTTTTAAATCCTAATTTCGCATCTTCCTATATTTTATACTTGTGTCTTGTTGTCTTATTTATATCTACTTTTTTTTACTTTCCAGTTCCTTGTTAATGTCATATACCTATCTATCTATCTATCTATCTATTAATTGTTGCAGTGCTGTGGGTCGAGCCCAAGGTCTTGTGCATATTTTGCATTTGCTCTGCCACTGAGCTGCATCCTAGCCCCCTTTCAAAATTTTTTATCTTGAGACAGGATCTTGCAAAGTTGCACAGGCTGCCTCTGGCTTTGACCATGCCATCTCCCTGCTTCTATCTCCTGACTCTCTGGGATTACAGGATGCACCACCACACCCAGCTAATGTCACATTGCTTTGTATGCAGTAAGAATCATTGTTTTTAGAAACATTCTTAGATGAGTTTGAATAAACACAGTTTCAGAGCCACCACTATAATAGACATAGAACATTTTTGTCACTGGAAAAAAGTGAACATTTTCTCCCTCATAGGTGATTACCAATGCTGCAGAAATCATTAACCTGACAGGCTTCTCATTTTCTTCATTTACCTTTTCCAAATTGTAATATAAAACAGATCATTCACTATGCAGGCTTTCCTGTCTAACTATATTCATTTATCATAATTATTTTGAAATTCATGCATGTCATATATGTATCAGCAATTTATTCCTTCTTATTGTTGAGTAGTACTCTCTTATAAAGGTGAACCACATTTTTAAAATCCATTCACCAGTTGATGGGCACTTGGGTTGCCACCAGGTTTGGGTAGACAATCATAGATAAATTACTATATATAGTTGTTTATAGGTCCTTGTGTGGACATACATTCTCACTTCATTGGTTAAATAACTAGAATTGGCATCTCTGGGTTTTTTTGTATTAGCTTCTGTTTTCTAAGATGTTTAAAATTTTTCATTCTTGCTGACAATATATTACAGTTACTGTTGTTCATTATTAGACAGCACTGATATAATCAAGGTTGTTTTGCTATTTTATGTGTGTGTTGGTGTCTCAATGTGGTTTTAATCTGTATTTCTTTAATTAGCAAAGATGATGAGGATCATCATGTGCTATTGACCAACCTTATGAATAGAAATATCTGTTCAAATCTCTCATCCTTTCAAATATTTAGATTATTAATTTCTTTACCATTGAGTTGAAAGGATGTGAGCACCAATCCTTTATCACATGTGTTTTGCCAATATATTTTTCCCATTTGGTGTCTTTTCTTTTTCTTTTAACAGAATATTTCAAAAAGTAGATGTTTTCAAATTTAATGAAGTCCAATTTATCCAGTTTTCCTTTATGTTTGCCTTTTGAACTTTATTTAATAAGTTATTATTAACCCAAAGTCACAATGAAGATATGGGCAGGGTGAATTTTCTTTTAGTTTGGATGTTTTAGGGTTTCAGTCTTTATTTTTAGGTGTAGGGCTCATTTTCAGTTTTGTGTCATATAGTGTGACATGAGTATGCAGGTTCATTTCTTTGTCAGGTGTCCCATTGTCCTAGCATAATTTGTAGAAAAGACTATTCTACTCCATTAAAATATCTTGACACCTTTGTCAAATATCAACTGAGCATCTATGGTGTATTAATTATCTCTTATTGTGCAACAGATTACCACAAGTTTTAATAGCTGTAAACATTAACTATTACCTCATATTTTCTGAAGGTTAAGGATCCAGGAACAGCTTTTCTGAGTAGATCAGCCCAAACCTTTACAAGGCTACAATCCAAGTTTTTGTTAGGGTTTTAGTCAAGACTCAAAGAAGGGTGGATCTGCTTCTGAGCTTTCTCATATGCCTATTGGCAGGACTTAGGTCTCTAATAATAATGGTCATAAATATCAGTTCCTTGCCAAGTAGGCCACTCTATAAGGCATCCTGCTTCCTCTAGAGTGAAGGATCCATTCAAAATTTATCTCTTGCAACTACTAAAATGATTGTTTGTTTCTTTTTCAACCTACTGACATTTATTAACATTAAACTACATTGACTGAATTTTGAATGTTGAACCAACCTTGCATGTCTGGGATAAACTCCAATGTTCATAAAATATTTGGTACATAATGCATTTGGTAAATAATACATTTGGCATATAATGAATTTGATAAGTAGTAGATGTACATACACATGATAATATATGTATGTATACATATGTCTCTGTGTTTGTGTGTGGGTCATCATTTTGTGTGGGGGCATCATTTTGTGCTGCTATAACAGAATACCTGAGACTGAGACATTAGTAATGAACAGAAAGTGATTGGCTCCTAATTCTAGAGGCTGGGAAGTCCAAGATCTAAGGAACTGTATTTGGCAAAGGCCTTTTTGCTGGGGTACGTGGGTTTAGCTCAGTTGGAAGACTGCTGCTCTGTGCTCCCTGACTTCCTGAGTTTGATCCCTGGCACTGCAAAATTGGAGAAGGATGTGGCAATCCACTCCTGAAGCAATCCCAAAAGCAATTCCAAAAGCAATCTGCCATTGAAAACTCTAAGAGCAGCAGAGAAGCACTGACATAGTGCTAGGCACAGCACAGTGTCAGGGAGTGTTTCCTTCTATTGCACATAGACTCAATATGAATTGGACTTAACTCAAGAACACCTAACAATTACAACAACCTTTTGCTGGATCATCCTGTGGTAGAAGGGCAAAGAGAGAGTAAGAGAGAGGAAGAGATGGAATTCACAACCTCAAGCCCTTTAGTATTGACATTAATCCATTAGCCTCACCTTTCAACTCTGTTGTATTAACCATTAAGTTTCCAACATATGTCTTTTGAGGGACACATTCAAATAGTAGAAGTAAGTATTGTTGTTATTGTTAGGTGCTACTGAGTTGAGTCCTACTCATAGTGACCCAATGTCTAACAGATGGAATACTACCTGACACTGTGCCATGCCAGGCACTGTTGTCCATGCTTCTCTGCTATTCATAAGGTTTTCAGGGGCTGATTGTGTTGAGGAGTGGGCTGCTAGGTCCTTCTCCCAAACCGACAGCACCCAATATTCCGAGCTGGTCTCCCACCCAGTACTAACCAGGACCAACCCTGCTTATCTTCCACGATCTGATGGGATCTAATGCCACAGTGGTATGGCTGCAGGCAACAGCAGTAAGTGTACATATGATAATAAATATATACATTAACATGTACATACAATAATGTACATGAATGTGGGAAATATATGTAAGACATACATAAATGATAATACATTATACATATACATTCATATTTACATGCTTAAGGGAGAGAGCCCTGCCTGTGCAAAGCCTATGCGTTAATCTGGATAATATGACACTAATGTATCATTCCAGGTAAAAGCAATAAAAACTTTAATATATGACTTATAGTTTGGTTGTGGTGTAGAATTTTTTTTTTTGAGAAAAGTGTCTAAGATCAATGATGGAAATATTTAGAAGACTACAGGTAAAGCCCAGATTTAAACAACATTACATGAACCAGAGGACAAGTGGAATGAATAGAGAGGTGAATATAAAACACAATAATAAAAATACAAGAAAACAAAAGAAACCTGGTTTGAAATAAATTTAATAGTGGGAAAGTCTCAAGAAAAAGGGAAAATCCATGAATGACTCTAAAAACACTGTCTATGTGATCAGGAAATAATAGTAGTAATGACTTACTTGGGCATCTACCAGTAGAATACAATCAACCCACATGATTGGTGGGGATGGTGGCAAGTTTAGGAAGCAAAAGTATTGGCAAATAGAGAAGAAATCAGAGATATGTTTACAGAGAGGCCTCCAAGCAGATGAAAGTAGAGCAATCTTAAATACTGTAAAGAAATACATTAAGGCTATATGTAATCTCAACCACAAACTATTAATTATGGTTTCCAAATGCATGAAGGTTATAGCAGTTGACTTAGCAGTCTACTGAACATTGGAAAAAAAAGCCTTTTTCCATAAAGGTGTCAAACACTCAGGCAGGAAAAGTACCAAACTCACCAAAAGAAGTAGGTGTATATTGTGTATAATGTGTGTGAAAATTCATAGAATTTGACTCTTTTGACTCTTAAGTAATACTGCAGTATTTTCAAGTAAGTGGAGAAATAGCCACTTTGATATATACTTTAAGAAGCCAGGTTTTTAACCAGGTTTTTTTTGCCTTCTAGCAGCAATGTTAATGGAGAAAAATACAGGGAAGATATGTATACAGTATAGTAGGTTGCCCAAAAATGTATACATAACTTATGAGATGTTATCTATGTATTACTTTTTGAAGTTGAATTGAATTATGGTAGCAATATGTAGTATGACCTCTTGGCATGCTCTTTATATATATTATGTTATATATTAAGGTATTATTTTTATATGTAAAAACTGATTACTTATTAGTGTTTTATATTGATAATTATATATTACTATCATATTTATTTAAATTATTTTAAAGTATATTATCTATGTTATTATAAAAAGGTTTGTGTGTGTGTGTGTGTGTGTGTGTGTGTGTGTGTGTGGTACTGGGGGTTGAACCTAGGGCCTGCATGCTTTGCAAGTTCTGGACCACTGAGCTGCCCCCCCCCGCCCACCCCATTTTTTAACTGTTTTTTTGAGACAGGGTCTTGCTAAGTTATGCAGACTGCCTCTGGTCTCGAACCTTCGATCCTCCTGCCTCTGCCTCCTGAGCCGCTGGGATTACAGGCATGTGCCACAGCACCTGGCATAAAAAGATATTTTAAAAATCATTATTTTATCCAGCCTTAAATCTAAAATATCAAATTGCAAACTACCTTATCCTTCAAATATTTCACCCTAAATTCAACTTTTTTCCTTTTTTTCCTCATTTTCCTTTTTTTAATCCTTTGTGGAATTTTTTGAAATATTTTAGAGATTTTTAGTCTTTTTTCTGTTTCTAGTTATTATTTCCTTTTATTTCTTTAACTTTTATTTTGAAATAATTTCCTTCTCAAATTATAAGTATGTATTATCTGTTCACTCAACACATATAGATCGAGGATCCACTGCCAAATATTAGTAATATACAAAAGCACAACAATTACTTCTTTCTGGCATATTACTAGCTTCCACAGAAACAATGGTAATAATGTGGAAGGAAATAATGAAAATAAGGTGAAAGTGTTTTAGATGAAAACACCATAGAAACTAAAAAGAAAATGAAACAGGGTCATGGGATGCAGGACAAGGAGAGTAAAAAAGTGGGAGGCAAGTTACAATTTTAAATAAGATGGTAAGGGTGGGCTCAGGAGCCACAGTCATTAGAGCAAACAGCCAAAGGAGATGAAGCAGCAGTCACTGAGTGGGAAGGTGAGGGACTGACCACTACAGAGAAAAGATAAACAGTGCTAAGATTCTGAAGGCTGGAGCAGGGATACAATGCAAGGAGACCAGGGTGACCAGTGTGACTGGCACAAGGCAAAAAAGGAAAAACAGGAAGAAATGAAGTCACAGAAGTACAAGAACTAGACCATGTACGGCCTGGTTGCCACTAGCTCTTATTAGGGAATAAAGGTAAAAGCATTCAAGTCTGAGCAGGTGAGGGACAGATTTAACATCATTATTAAAAGGATCACTTTACCGGTTGTGTTGAAAAGAGTCTGTAAGGGGCAAGGAAAAAGTCAAGGAGATCATAATTAGGCTGGTCTAGCAGAGGAGAATCAAGATTTTCTGATGATTTGATTTGGCATGTAAAAGAAAGAGGGCAGTTAAAGCTTCTGATATCTGGCCTGCATAATGGGAAGAATGGAGATGTCATAAACTAAGGTGGAAAGGTTATGAGTAAAGCAGATTTTTTGGGGAAATCTCAGAAGTCAGCTTAACACATTTTTAATTTGAGGTGTCTAATAAACATCCACAGGCTGGGGTTTAGCTCAGTGGGCAGAGTGTTGTTCCACATTTCCTGAGGACCTGGGTTCAACCCTCAGCACTGCAAAAATGGGAGAATGACATGGAAGTCCTTTCCTGAAAACAGTCCTAAAACAATCAGCCATTGGAAATCCTATGAGGGTTGTTATGAGTTGGACCCGACTGGTGGCACCTAACAAGAATAAACATCCAAGTGAAGTTGCTGCAAAAGCAGTTCAATATAAGAGTCTGGAGATGTAATGTGACATCATCTGCATTTGTATGGCATTTAAGGCCTGGATGAGATTTTGAAAGATACTGAATGAGAAAGCTAGGGAAAGGATGTAGCTAGAAGTAAGAACAAAGAACTGTGGACCTAGATGCTCCAATCTGAAGATACATGGAGGCAGCAGGGAACCAGCAAAACAAATTGGAAAGGAGCCCTCATTGAGGCAGATAAAACAAGTGAAAGCCACACATTAGCCATGAAGGAGTGACTCATTATGTTAAATGCTGGTGACGACTAAACTAGTTGAGAACTGAACAATGGGTTTGGTATTGTGCACATTATTCATGGCATTCAAGAGCCAATTTGTTATAGTAGTGGGAGTAATATGGGAAGAGAAAATTGGAAAAGTAATATTAGAGGTCTATAGACAATTCTTTTGAGATTTTTGCTACAGACAAGCCCCAGGAATTTAAGGGAAATAATGAGAAACTAAAAAAAAATATTTTTATTATTTTGTTTGATAATGGAAGGATGTTTATATAGCTGAAGAGGAAAAGAAAAATTGATGAAGCAGGTAAAAAGAAGGGAAATTCCCTAAGCAGTGTGCCCAAGCTGACAAGAATTCCTGAGATCTACTGAAGAGTGGAGGTAATAGCTTTTGAAATACAAAGATGCCATCTGTTGCAACTGGAAGGAAGGCAGGTAGCTGAGTACAGATCGTAGTACCTGGGTAGATGCAGTAGTGAGACAGAGGAAGTTGACTTCTGTCTGCTTCTATGTTCTCAGTGAAATGGAAGGCAGGGTATTTGGGTGAGAGCAAAGATGAAGGAGAAGAGATTGGAGGTTTGAGAGAGAGAAATTACAGAATAGTATAGGAAAGTGGACTAGTGAATGGACAAGTAAAGTGTAGTAAGACTTCTGAGCAGCAATATGGGCTCCCTTAAAGTTCATGGTGAGCTGGGATTTAGCTCAGTTGGTAGAGTGTTGCTCTACAGTCTCTGAGGTGCCGGGTTTGATTCCCAGCACCACAAAAATGGGAGAAGGACATGGCAATCCACTCCCAAGGCAATCCTGAAACAATCAGCCATTGAAAACCCTATAAGCGTTGCTATGAGTTGGAGATGACTTGAGGGCACCTAACAACAACAACAAAGTTCATGGAAATAAATTTAAACTTAATTGGACAGTTTGTGCAACCATAGTGCTCTACTTTAGCTGCATTCAGCAGGGATGTATGTAAAGTAGCTGAGGAAATACACTTAACAATAATTAGAATTTTTCTTCAAAAATAATGAAAAAGGAAAAAGCCAGCGAGTCAGCAGTATATGAAAAATGAGAACAAGGAAGACATTTGGACCAATGATTTTATTTATACCTAAATTCAAGCAGGTTATGGCTTTAGATTCTTTGCAGATTCATGGTGTTTTCAACATGCAGAATAATTTTGCTAAGAAAAATGGGGAACAAGATAAGTGACTATAAGGTAAATGAAAGAGGGAGAAGATAAAAGGGAGGGTTATAAGGACCACTGGTGCTATAAAGTAGCTGGCTATACAAGGTTTCTGTCACTTTTGTGATCTTCTGAAGGACTACCATAACTCTCTTTTTCCTACTTGTTTTTCTACTTCAGAGCCTGTCTGTAACTCAAATACTACATTTCAAGTGGTGAATTCAGTTGTTAATAAGGATGAACGTTTTCTTTTCTTGAAATAACACTATTTCTTTCTTCTCTTAGTACTGTTGCAGGCATCTATTTAAAATATGTAAACAAGGCTCTTCATTAAGATACCCACATGGACACAAGTTCAAAAGTTTGGTCCCACCATGTTACTAAAATTTAAAGACAGGAAAATTGTAAAATATCATTCTCAGTTGATTAAATTTGGTATATACATAATGGAATTATGATAAGAGTCAATGTTCTTCTCAAAGTATTGCTGTGTTTAATTGTAGAATCTTGTTAGTGATATTCTACTCTTGTCATTCACTTCAGGAAATGTTATAATAGGCATTAGAATATGATCACTTTGTAATATAATACATTTTTGCTTCTAGCTCTGTGTCAAATCAGGTGCACATATGACTTTATTTCTGTGACAATTTGTCACAAATCTCAATCTCTTGATATTTCAAGTGCTGCTCTACTAGTTCAGTATGCTTCATTTGGGATAGCAACACAAAATTGTAAATAAAACTACATGTACTTGTTTGGGAATTTAAGCATTGCTTCCACTTATAAGCTGGGAAGAGAAGCCTTGGCAGAGAGCTTCATCCTTTCCTGGCATTACTTAGATGACCTTTAATGAGTTTGATCAGGGTATGAGTCACTGTTTCTGAGAATTGGAGGTTTTACAGAATGGTCACCTTGTTGGAAAGGAACTGAAGATGTAATTCCTTAGTCACACCTCTATGATCTCAGTGTCGGCTGTAAAGTTGAAGGAAAAAAATTAAACAAAATAAAATAGTCCAGAACTTAATAGTGGAGGTGATAAATATTTCCTGTTTCAACGAAGATAAAGTGCTCTGTTATAAAATATAAGATTCATTTTGTTGTAGTTCCTTACCCACAGCCCTTCTGATTGCCTTTCTCTATGGTTAAAATAGTAGGTATACTTCTGCTTGCATTTGATTGTGTAGGAGTTAGGTGATAGGACTTGATGTGTTATTGTTTAGTAGAATGAAAGAAGAACGAAGGAAGGAATTGATGGATATTTAATAATGTTTTTAATCAGTCCTACCAAATAAACATTTCTTGTGTTGGTTTGCAAATGAGATCTCCCTATCATAAGAGCTTGCTGATGGTATTTTTTCTTTTCCCCAGGGCAAATTTTATGAGGCTGGTTAGACTGGTAAATTATTTTTATAATCATTGACCCTCATAGGGTTTTCAATGGTTGCTTATAATCATTAGTGAAATTTAATGATTAACATCTTAAAAGTAAGCAAAACATTGAAATATGTTTCTTCCTGAAGTTTTATCAAAGCATACATTTTACTTTTGTCTGAAGTATTCACTTATTATAGATATAGTATTTTACATTTTAATGTTTAGTTTGTCTTATCCTTACATATCCTCTATTTTAATTAGCATATTTAGTAGTTGTAGAAATCAGTAGTAGCAATAAGAAATAGCAGCCACAGGACACAAGCCATAAAGACCTTTTCAGATCATAATTAAATTAGAAATGTTAATAAATTCACTATTACTAGAGGTGAAAAACTTTCAGAAAGACTATGTCTCTATTGATACCCCTTTTGGTAAATGTAAACAAAAAGGAGCCAGAAATTCCATGGAGAGAAAGGAGAATATAAAGTATTGTTGAGAAGAGGGCATTGTGGAACATAAACTAATAATAACACATGTCCAGAATTAACTATTCCTTGGTCTAATCAATTGTCTTCAGGCTAACTAGAAATGGCCAGGGAGGCCTTTAGAATCAAAGAAAATTGTTGTAGATACCTAGTTGTTCTCAGAGTGACCTATTTTAATCCCTTAAAATTTTGTGCTCCTCTTTAAGTAGGCAATTTGAAAGATTTCTTCAAAATATAGTGAATTCTAATCTTTGGAGTCTCTAGAAAGGCCCAGAAATGATATTCTTTCTTATGTTGTTTTGTCGTATTTTTTTGTGTGTGTGTGCATGTGTGCTTAATGAGTAACTAATTGAAAAGATATTCTTCCCTTTCTTTTTATAGTTAACTGTTATATGGAGAAAATGAATTCTGTACCACTGAAAGTGAAAAAGTCACAGAAAAATAACTTATAAGTTTGTGTCACTATGGATTCCCTTCACAGACTTATTTATGACTTTAGCTAACTGAAAACACAAAAACAAAACAAAGTAAGTGCTAGGGGTAATTGATGCAAAGAGGGGAGAGTAGTATTTACAATATTTATAAGCTAAATATCATTTCTAAAAATATGTTTGTCTCACACTATGTATTTTAAATCATAGCAGCTAGGCTGGGATTTAGCTTAGTTGGTAGAGCACTGCGCTGCAGTCTCTGAAGTCCCGAGTTCAATTCCCAGCACCGCAAAAATGGGAGAAGGACCTGGCAATCCACTCCCAAGGCAATCCTGAAACACTCAGCCATTGAAAACCCTATGAGGGTCACTATGAGTCGGATATCGCCTCGACGGCACCTAATAACAACAACAAAGTGTTTTAATATAAATTGTGCTGCCAAGGAATTTTGACAACTATTGGGGCTTGGTACTGGAGTTTGACCTACGTCATGCCAAGTTATGGCCTTCTACACATTATGGCAAGTTGGAAGTATTCATCTGAACGACTTGGTAAGCCAGATTGGTAAAGATGGTCAGGGATAAACCTTCTGGAGAATAATCCTAAATCTTCTCCAATACCTATATTCTTCTTAAATTTTTTGTAACCTTTTCAATCTTTCAGAATCATTTTCCAGCAGCTTTTTGATGACTTTTGATTGGTAGGGAAAAAAGTAAGAACGACCTAAGCTTTCTTCAAAGATTTATCACAGTTTCATTCTGAAAGTGTTTATAGAATTTCCCATGAGTTCATATCCTAGGTTAGCACCACCTATCCCCTCAGTCAAGCAAAAGCCATTTGTTAGAGCATTATCCAGAATCTTTACTCCAAAGAGAGATATGGATCAGCATTCTGTGTTATTCACTGGGATTTGAAAGTTTATCCTTTTTTCTCCTCCTATAAATATATACATTTTTGAAGCTGAACGACTAGAGATTAAAAAGAAGAAAAATGTACCTTCTTTCTTAAAAATGCACTCTATAAAATAAAATTTATTGAAATGTGTTCTGGCAAACCCAAACAGGCAGACAAAAAAGAGTTTCATTCCAAGTGGACATCTAACTAAGGTCATTGTAATAGAACTTTATTAATAAACAAATGTTTAAAGTTTGAATTAATGGACATACATAGACAGTTGTTAAAATGTCTAGATTTTACTTTTGATGTTTTTTCAAAATATATGATTATAAAGTAAAAACTATGAATTTCGTGGATAAAAATTAGTGCTGACCTGTTAACTTTAAATATATATGTGTGTGTGTGTGTGTGTGTGTGTGTGCGTAAATGTGTGTGTACATATATATGTGCATGCACACACACTCAGAGAGCTTTAAGGTCCACAATATAATTTGGTAAAGATAGAGATTTCCCATGAGCCTTATATCCTGATATACAGCTTCCCCAACTATCAATATCTGGCACCAGATTGGTGCACTTGCTGAAATTGACAAGTCTATAGTGACACATCATTATTACCAAAAGTCCATAATTTACACTAGAATTAATTCTGGATGTAGTATATTCTGTGGTTTGGACAAATATATGTTGAGAACCCACCTTTACAGTACCATACAAAGTAGTTTCACTAACCTAAAATTTCTCTGCATATTCACAGTTACTAATACTCAAACCCAGGGCAGCCACTGATCCTATTACTATCTCCAGAGTTTTGCCTTTTCCAGACTATCACATAACTGGAATTACATAGACTGTAGTTTTTATTAGATTAGTTTCCTTCACTTAGTATTATGCATTTAAGTTTCTCCCATGTCTTTTGATGGCTTGATCGTCCACTTCTTCTTAGTGTTGAGTAATATTCTACTGTCTATATTTACTAATATTACTATCTATTCACCTACTAAACTACATCTCAGTGGCTTCCAAGTTTGGGCCAGTAGAATAAAGCTGCTATAAACATACATGAGTTTTGTCTCAACATGTTTTCAAGTTTTTGAGTAAATACCAAAGAGAATGATTACTGGATCATATGATTCGAATATGCTTAGTTTGTAAGAAACTACCAAATTGTCTTCTTAAGTGGGTATATACTATTTCTCATTTTTGCCAATAATGAGAGTTCCCATTGCTCCACATTTTTGCCAGAATTTTGCGATGTTAGTAATTTGCATTTTGGCTATTCCAATAGGTGCATAGTGGTGTATCATTGTTGCTTTATTTTTCAGTTATTAAAGATTATGATGCACAGCATATTTTCATGCATTTATTTATCATCAGATGTCTTCCTGGTGAGGTAGCTGTTCAGATCTTTTTCCCATTCTTTACTTGGATTGTTTGTTTCCTTATGCTGAGTCTTGAACTCTTTGCATATTTTGAAAAATAGTTCTTTATTAGATGTGTCTTTTACAAAAATTTTCTGTACATCTCTGAGTTGTGTTTTTATTCCCTTGAAAATGTATTTTGCAGACATTTTTAATTTAAATGAAATGCATTTTATCAATTATTTCTTTCATGAATCATACATTTTGTGTGATATCAAAAAGTCATCCATATGAGCCAACATAACCTAGCTATCTTTCAGAAGGTACATAGTTTTGTACTGTACATGTAGGTGTATGATACATTTTGAACTAATTTTTAAAAGAAAATAAGGTCTGTGTCTATGTTCATTTTTTGTATGTATTGTAGATAGCTAGTTCTACCACCATTTGTTAAAATGACTGTGTTTTTCCATTATATTGCCTTTGTCCCCTTTCCAAATATTAAGGAACTCTATTTGTGGGTCTATTTTAGACCATTCTAATGTGTTCCATTGATTTACTTGCCTAGTCTTTTACCATTGGCATAATATCTTGATTACTTTATAGTAAGTATTGAACTATTTTTAGTCCATTAGAGTTTATTCTTCAGTTTTTTGGCTATTGTATGTTTTACTATCTCCATTTAAATTTTAGAATTGGTTTGCCAATATCCACAAAATAACTTTTTGGTATTTTTATTGAAATTGCAATGACTTAATATATCATCTTACAAAGAACTAAACATCTTAACAATACTGTTATTCTGTGTATAAACATGGAATATTACAATATCTCTGTAATTCTCATATTCTTTCATCAAAAATTATAGTTTTTCTTTAAAGAGTCATAGATCTTGGATGTATTTTATTACATTTACACTAAAATGTTACATTTTGGAGGTGCTAATATAAATGGTATTGGGTTTTTAATTTTAAATTTCTGTTGATCATTCCTGGTATAAGAAAAGCATTGACTTTTGTCAACCTTGTATATAGCAATCTTGCTATAATTATATTCCTTCCAAGAACTTTTTGCTTTGATTCTTTGGGATTTTCTACACAAACAATCATGTCATTTGTAACAAATATGATTTTATTTCTTTATTCTTTTATTTATTTTCTTCTCATAACATTAGCCAGACTTACTGTATCATATAAACAGGAACAACCATGCCTCACTCCTTATGTTAGTGAAAAAGCCTCTATTTTATGAGCAACAATTATGGTGTTAGTTGTAGTTATTTGTAGATGTTATTAGGTTCCTCATTTTATGAGAGTTTTTTCAAAATCATAAATTGGTGTTGGATTTTATTAAGTTCTTTTCTATATCTATTAGTAGATCATATGATTTTTTCCTCATTAGCCTATTGACAAAGTGGATTACTTTAATTAGGTGTTGAATATTAAAGCAGACTTGTTTAATCTCACTTGTTCTAGCTCTATATATTTTTGTATATTTTATGTGATTTACTATTATTTCTGAGAGTTTTTGTATCTATATTCACAGAGATATTGGTCTGTAGTTTTCTTTTCATGTCTTTAGTTTTGTTATTATGGTAATGTTGGTCTCATAGAATTAGGAAGTACTCCCTCTTCTACTTCTGGAGTAGATTGGAGAGAATGATGTAATTTCTTCCTTAATGTTTGGGAAAATTCACCAGTGAACCTATTTGGGCCTAGTGCTCTTGTACAGGATAACAATTATTAGTTCAATTTCTGTAATAAATATAGGCCTGTGAGTTTTGCCATGTTTTGTCTTTCAAGAAGTTAGTCCACTTCATGTAGGTTTATCGGATTTGTGGCTGTAGATTTTTTTCATGATATTTCTTTATTATCCTTTTCATATCTATGTGAAATGTAGTGATGGCTCCTCTGCCTTTCTAATGTTAGTAATTTGTGTCTTCTCTCTTTTTTCTTAGTTAACTTGGATATAGGCTTATCAATTTCATTAATCTTTTAAAAAAATCAGGTTCTTGTTTATTTTGTTATTGTGTTGATTTCTTGCCTTCAAATTCATTGATGTATACTCTAAATGTTATTATATCTTTTCTTCTGGAGTTAATTTGCTCTTCATTTAAAAAATTTCATAAATTGTAAGCCTAGACTATTGATTTTATATCTTTCCTTTTTCTAGTATGTGTGTTTTCTGCAGTAAACTTCCCTCCAAGCATTGGTTTTGCTATATCTCACACATTTTGATAACATGTCTCCATTTTCATTTAATTTAAATATTTTTTTAAAAATTTGAGATTTCTTGTTTGACCCATACATACTTTAGAAATGTTTTGTATAATCTCCAAGTCTTTTGAGCTATTCCAACTATCTTTATGTTGTTGATTTTTAGTTTAATTTCATCATGATCTGAGTGATTTCTCTTCTTTTAAATTTGTTAAGTTATGTTTTTGGTCCCAAAATGTGGTTTTTCTTGGTGAATATCTCATGTAATCTTGAGAAGAATGTGTAATATGCTATTGTTAGGTGAAGTAATCTATAAACAGCTATTATATCCAGTTGCTGCTATTGAATTCAACTATATCCTTGTGCAATTTTACTCTGGATCTGTCTATTTCAAATAGTATTAAATTCTCCAACTATAGTAGATTCATTTATTTCTCCTTACTTGTCTTTTTTGTCACTTTGACCTAGTAGATCAATGAAGAAAAATAAAATTAAATGTTTTTATTTTGACTTTTCTTTCAATACTAGAGATTGAACCCAGAGCCTTGCTCATGCTAGGCAAGCCCTCCATCACTGGGCTATATCCCCAGCCTTACTTGATCCTTTCCTGATGCTCTTACTTTCTTTATGTTGCTTAGAGTTCCTGACCTTTATTGTTTTCCTTCTGCTATGGTTTTGATAAGTATTCTACAAATGTCCATTTGTTAAAGCCTTGGTTCCCAGCCTATGACACTATTGGATAATGGTGGAAATTTTAAGATATGGGGTCTAGTCTTTGGGTCATTGGAAATGTGTCTTCAAAGGGCATTCTGGGACCCTAATGCCTCTCTCCCCCTGCCTCCTTCTCCCCTCCTCTCTTTCCTCTCCTCTCCTCTCTCTCTCCACATCCTGTGTATCTCTGCTTCCTGGCCATGAAGTAAGGAGTTTGACTCTGCCACATTGAGACAGATTGGAGGAACTCATATCTCCTTCGGGCAGTGGGCAGTTATTAAACATTGTTAAAAGCATTGTTAAACTGGGCACAGTGACTCATGCCTATAATCTCAGAAACTCCAGAGGTGGAGGCAGGATGATCATGGATTCAATGTCAGAGGAAGCCTTTGTAACTTGGCAAAACCCTATCTCAAGATAAAAAATAAAAAATGGGCTAAGGGTACAGCTTAGTGGTAAAGCACTTGCAAAGTACATACAAGACCCTGGGTTCAGCCCTACAGTAAAAAATAAATAAATAAACCACCAAAAAACACTGTTATAATCAATATTGATGTCAATAATAAGTTTTATTCTGTAAGCACTCCTTCATATGTTTATGCTCCTATAAATAGATGTTGGGAGATGGAGGGATTTAACTCCCTGATTGGCAGCTGATGAACTTCCTTATTATTTTGGATGTCTTGAGTAAAGGACTTTCTGTCAACCAGCCAGTCAAACCACCCTTATACTAGCACCAGCCATTTGAACACATCAGAGAAGCCATATGACAGTTTCAACTATATCACAATTCTGGCTCCTGATGGTGCAGCAATAGCCATGGCAGTTTCAAATAGTATGCAGTTTTCACTAGATGTTTTGCTACCACAGGCCTTGATGAACTATTCTACATGACCCTGTGATCAACCCAAAACAAAGGGGGAGCACTTCCCTTGGTCATCCCACAGAGTGACCGTTATGATTGGTGCAAAAGGATATATACCATAATTGGTGCATGCATAAACCTTTATTTGCATGAGAAGTTTGCTGTGCTTTATTCAAATACCCCTTCTCTGACTATATAAGAAGGCTTTTCAGCTCACTTAGGGTGACTGCAAGGAGAAACTCTCCTGCTTCCCGGCATCAGGCCCAATATAAGGCTTTTCTTCAGTGATCTTTTTGCCTATTTTCATAGTGTGGGCTGAGATGATAACATGAGGTAAAAAGCAGTGGAGACAGCAGAATCGTGGTAATGGAAGCAATAAAGGACAGTAGAGACAGTAGAGTGGCAGAGGTATCGGCAGCAGAGTAGCCAGCACACTGAATTGTAGAAGCAGTGAATTAGTTTCCTGATCCACAGCTGAACAAAGCACAAGGCTGCAAGATCATCAATTAGCAGTAGCAGAAGGAGCAGCAGCAGCAGAAGAGGGTCAGCAACAGTAACAGTGGCCATAGCAATAAGAGCCAGCTGTACAGTTTGAGAGAGTGACCAGGCCAGGAAGAAAAGGGATGATAGAAGAGAGAGAAGGCTGTAAAGAGCCAGAAGTTTCAGGTCCTGATCCCTGGAAGAATTCTAGAGAGCTGCCAAGTCTTTAGAATCAAGGATGTCAGACACCCTTGACCTGGGAGCTCTAACACTGGTTGCTAGGACTGAGGAATCCTGATACCAAGACCTACCTAGAACATGCAATATCAGCTGCTATTGAGGGTTAAAGAATCCTGACCTTATCAGCTTATGTACAAAGCCATTATGGGCTTAGAAGTCTTGACCTCCTGGGCCTACATAAAAGCTGTAACACTAGAAGGTGATAATTGGTGGTGGTGGTACGCTGCTTCTGTCTGTCTGCTGTCACTGTTTGCTGCCATCAAATGCTCAAGGGTACAGATGCTGCCAAAGACCAACACTTGAAGAACTTCTTGCCTGCCCATAATTTCTGTCCATGTAGAGCAAAGGGCCCCAGCCAGCTAATTGGTGACATGATCCTATTAGAATGTGCAGCTTCACCACAGCCCTCAAAGCAACAAGGACAATTGATTATGGAGTGGAACCAAATCTGAGCCAGAAAAATCAAAACCTTTTCTCTTTATTAATTGATTATCTCAGGTTTTGTTGTAATGACCAAAAGGTGACTGATGTATCTTTTCCCTGCATAAATACTTTTAACAGGCATGTCTACTGGCAATATACTTTCTCATATGTTTTTTCTGTGAAAGTATTTATTTCTTTGTAACTTTTGAAGGTTAGTTTTCACAGGGTACAGAGTTTTAGATTGATGTATTTTTTTGTTTAAGACATTTCAAATATTTTACTCTACTTCCTTCTTGCTTGCAGTTTCTAAGGAAAATTTCAGTGTAATTCTTATCTGTATTCTTTTGCAGTTAAAACACCTCCCAACTTCCTTCAAGATTTTTTTCTTCAGATTTGATTTTCTGTAGTTTTCATATGATATATCCAGCTATAGACTGTTTTGTTTTGTTTGGTTTGGTTGTATTTTTTTCTGATTAGTGTTCTTGGAGTTTATTGGATCTTTGGTTTGTTGTCTGACATTCATTGTGGGGAAATTCTCAGTCATTATTGTCTGAAATGTTACTGCTGTTCCTCTTCCTTTCTTCATCTTGACTTATTCCTGTTATGCATATATACACTTTTGGTAGTTATCTCATAGTTCTTAGACATTATGTTCTGGTTTTATTTCAGTACTTTTTCTTTTTCTTTTTTCTTTTCAGTTTTGGAAGTTTCTACTGAGATGTCCTCAACTTTAGAGATTCTTACATAAGCAGTGTCTAGTATACTAGTAAGCTCCTCAAAGACATTCATCATCTCTATTACTGTGTATTTGATCTCTAACATTTCTTCTTGATTCTTTCAGACAATTTTCATTAGTTGTTCTTACATTCTGTCTACTTCATCTAGGATTCATTAACACAAATCACCATTGTTTTAAATTCCAAATCTGATATTTTCAACATATCTGAGACTGGTTTTGATACTTGCTATGTCTCTTCAAACTGTGTTTATGGCCTTTCAATATGTTTTGCAATTTTTTCTTGAAAACTAAACATAATCTATTGGATAAAAGGAACTTCTATAAATTGGCCTTTAGTAGTATGGAGTCAAGGGGTACAGAGGAAGAAAATGTTCTGTAGCTCTCTGATTAGGTCTCTGTCTTTCAGTGAGCCTGTGCCTCTGGACTGTGAACTTCACAGTGCTTTTCAGTCTCTCTCCTCTTAGGTGGGAGAGGATACCAGGATGGCTGGAATTAGCTATTTCACTTCCCACAGTAATTAAACTTTGAGAAATGAAATAAAACAAAATAAATCAAAACAAAATAATTGTTTTGAGGCCTGCTAAAATAGTTTCTTTCAAAGACAAGACTTGTTAAGGGCAAAGTTTTCAGGTGTATTTCAATGGTTGCCTTTTTCTCCTCCTGCCAGAGGCATTAGGGGATTTTTCTCCAATATTCATTGAAAACCTGGTCTGACTCCTGGAGCTAATACTAACAAAAACATGATGGACTCTCCTGGAGGTTTTTAAGTCTCAAACTTGTCCACACTGAACCTCAAGTTTTTCAATTATAGTAGAAGTTTCTTATGCTGCCACTGCTTCCTGGAGAGGTTTCTTCTTGAATATTTCTGTTCTGGTGTGTTATGATTTTCTGTATTCATCTGCCTGTGCAATATAGGGGCAATGATTTTTTGATAACTTCTCTGCTAGAAAGAACAATTTTTGATTTTTTAGATTATTCAGTTTTACTTGTTAGAATGGAGAGATGACTTCTAAGCTCCTTAAATGATATCCAAAAGCCAGAACTCCCAGCTAACTTTTAAAATATAATTTTGTTCCCTCTTAAAATGCAGTTAAAATCTAGGATTGTCTCTGTTTCACTCAGGAATAATTTTTTTCCTCGGGATACTTCTGAGTGTTCATAACTTTGGGACAAGAAAGTGCTCCACTCTGATTAGTCAGTGTTGTGGAAAGAAAACTGTCAGGTAGTGTAAGATTGTTTGAGCAATAGAGACTATATAGCACGTGATTCTTCAAAATTATGCCACTACCATTCTCCCATTTTAAATAAGCACCCTTTGACATGGCATTTCTTCTAGAATTACATCTTTTAAAGGAATGAAAATCATTTTCACATACTCTAAGTGAAAAATGGACATATTTTTAAAATTTAGGCATGCTTTCTAACTCTTAAACTTTTTCAGTCTTTAAGTTTATTAAATGGACACATATATGTAGTAAATATTCATAAAATATTTTATATAGAAAATTGTACTTTATTGTCAGGGCAATGTCTTCTTTCCTCCTTTCTTTACATTCCTTTCTTGTCTTCTTTCTATATACTTTTTTTCCTTTTACATTGCCTTACCTTTCCTTTTTGTATTGAATATTTACAGAGTCAACAAAACAGGAAAAAGTATAGGGGTAAATTAATATCCCTAAAGCATCAGATAAGTTCTTGCCTCCTATGAAACAGTGACTTGCAGGGCTTGCTACAGACTTTTGTGGTTTCCACCAACACATGCTGCTGACACTCTTCATCTGTACACTCCACTGAAAAATATTTTTACCATTGATTTCTTTCCACATTGATCTACCACCTGACGCCATTAATAATGAGGTTTGTTGACTGATTTCTTTGCCCGTCTGGATTTTTTTTTTCTTTCCTTTTTTTTTTTTTTTTTTCTTTTGCTGGCAGAAAAGGAGCTAGCAGTGAGGTAGAAGAAATGTTGATAACTTGAACTTGGGAATTTGTAACCAACCATTGATTCTACTGATTCATTCTTCCCAGCCTTGCTTCCTCTCCTCTTTATCTCTGATCTCTTTAGTACTTGATAGGAAGTCTTCCATCCGGTTGGCCTCCTGAGTATTGTTATTTTTCAGTTTGGTATGCATTGGAATGCAAATTAAATGAGACAATTATCTGTGGTAAAGTGTTTTCTTGATGCCAGAAGAATGCTTTTTCTTTTGCTTCTCTTAAAAATCTGAAGGCATCTGAAAAGCTGATTCAACTAAGTACTTAGCGAGAAACCAATTCTGTAAACTATGCCACTTTCATTTATTGAAGTTAGCCCATGTTTGAGCCTAAAGGGAGAATTTTCTGAAACACATGTCTATTTCACTGTGGCAGAATGCTTCCCTTTATAAAGCAATAATATGGAGAAAAAGTAGAAAGTATATAGTCAGCAATTCCCATAGGCCTTGTAAAATAAAATGAAAATGCATATAACCTTCTGTCAAGATCCTGATCTTGGACAAAATTATATACCAAAATTTGGCAGAGGATGTTCTGAGAGATATATATTTATTATTATGCATGAACTTAACTAAGTATTGATCACTCTTAAGTGGAACAGATAGAAATAGCCATTTTTCTAGATTCAGGATATTGAATTATGGAGGTCAGGGAAAAGTTCTCACTGACAGGTCAAGAAAAAGTTACTTAAGAAACAATACAAGAAACCAAGGATTTTATATATATATATATATATGGTTGCTTTTGCTTCTATACATTTTTAAGGATTTGCAAGCATAATAGATGAATTTTATTGAAGACACAGGTTAGATGTAAAGAATTTCTAGTATTTCATTCTTTTATTAGAAATGTATAGAAAACCAACCATTTTAATTAGTTATATGTATTCAGTAATATCAAAAAGTTTTCCCACACATTTCTTCTATCTTTTAGTTGTATGTATAACAACTAATATTATATGGACTTTGTATATTTACAAAACTCAGGTAATTTCATATATAATGTACATTCACATTACCCTATGTGAGTAATCCCTCTCCAGAGAGTTAACATACAAACTGAACAGCTGTATCCTGTAGCCCTGATGTATTCACAAGCAGGATTGGTTAATTACAGGATACTCAAACATTAAATTTTACTACAGACTGATAGCTTGCTTTCTAGATTGGAATTTGCCCTCCTACTTGTTAATTTTTGCCAATATTTAAATGGTTGCTATTCATATGAGCCTGTGCTATATGGTCTGCTTCAATTTATAGTTACTAGTTTTCTCTGATATGGGAACAAAACCACATTTTGATCACTCTCAGCATTCCTCATAGTTTTCACTTTAGATTTCATGATCTACACCTACCCCCCACATCTTCCTTCTGAGTTGGGGCGCAGAGGAAGACAATTTAACTAACTAGATCACCACTGCTTTGGAAATAGTCATTGTCGTGTGTGTGTGTGTGTGTGTGTGTGTGTGTGTGTGTAATTTGAATCTGTTTGAATAATCCTAACCCATAATGGACATTGTACTTTTGGGATCACATAAAACCCCACATTGTACATACCTGCACTTACGTAAGTGCTCCCACACCCCATGTCTGGCACCTGCTGGAGGGATCTATTTTGACCCTATGATACCAGTCAAAGGTAAAATTTTTTTCTAGTTGAGTTTTTACCTTCACCTCAGTTCTATTTCAATATGAGTCACCAGTTTGGGGTGTTTTAAATATCTTCTTTCTTTTTACTGAGGCCCTTTGTTGTTGTTGTTAGGTGCCATCAAGTTGTGGCCGACTCATAGCGACCTTTGTAGGGTTTTCAATGGCTGATTGTTTTCGGGATTGCCTGAGGAGTGGGTTGCCACATCTTTCTTCCGTTTTTGTGGTGCTGGGAATGGAACTCGGGACCTCAGAGACTGCAGAGAGGCACTCTACCAACTGAGCTAAATCCCAGCCCCTGGGTCCTTGTAGATGTGTTATTTTCTTGGCCTAGAATTTTCTTGGTAGAATGCAGCAAAAGCAGCAACCTCACAAGTGATGCTAGGCACAGGAGCTAGTTGGTTTACCAACCTGTCCGTCCTGCCTCAAGGAAATAGGACAGAGCTTCTCTACGTACCACGCTGGAAAGGCTGTGACTCTCATAGCTTCAGTTGTAGCAAATAATTAGTTTACTTAGTCAGCATCCTTCCAGCTTCAAGGAGACCAGTTATATCAGCTGGTCTTTGTAGGGATTAGCATTCTCTCATGGGTTCATAGAATGCCAAAGGCCAAACAATGGTTAGGAAAAAAGAAATCTTAAGATAAGGAGACATTACAATAGAGTCTGACTTTTTGAAAGCAATCAGAATTTAAAAACATTTTTGAAACTTGATACTTTGAACATGAATAAAGTCTTTTTGTCATAGTAATGTCATGAAATTTAAAGAAGAAAAGCAAGAAATGAGAGTATGTTTTTGGTGGGTGCCATGGAGTTGGTGTCCAACTTGTAGGGACCCTATGTACAACAGGTGTTACTGCTTCTCTGCTAATCATAGGATTTTCAATGGCTGGTTGTTTCTTGGAAATGAGTTTCTGGGTCCTTCTTCCAAGTCTACAATTTGGGATGTTCCCAGGAGATCTCCCATCCAAGTACTAACCAGGCCTGACCCTGCTTAGCTTCTGAGATCTGACAGGATCAGACACCACACTGCTATGGCTGCAGGCTATAGAAGGTGTAGCCCAGGCTGGCTTCCAACTTGTGATCCTCCTGCCTCATCCTCTTTGGCAAATTGATTACCAATGTGTGCCACCACGGCCAGCAGTAAGGATGTAGAAACTGCTAACAAAGACTCTTCTTTCTATGGAAATTCTGATAAAAATGACATACAAGTGTAAAAAATCAGAAGACTAGACATATGCACAGGTCACTACTGGGAGAATTTGAGTGTGTTTCATAAAGAGATGGGATCATTGGCTGACAGAAATGAAATGAAAGTCTGCAGTAGGGCAAAGACTGTGATGTCCTTCAGCTGCCAGCATAGGCCGAGAGAGCTGCTTGTTAATTTTTTAGGAATTTTGCAAGCCACTCACTGAATAAGGTTGTTAATGAAATGTAAATGAATTTATGGCTAACTTAAACTAAAGTGCAGATAATAAATACACAGCAGTCATGTCCTCATATTTTTTCTATATTTTATTATTAATTATGCTCTTGAGATTATGTCTATTGTTTTGGAGAATATATAGAAGATTGTATGTGGTGCCATATAAAGATGTGCTACTTAGTAAGTACTGCTTCCTCATTTTGCATTGTGCCATGAGGTTGGTAGCTTGGAATTAGCCATGGTAGAGTACTTTCATGGCCTGGGATTTAGCTCAGTAGGTAGAGCACTGTGCTGTAGTCTCTGAGGTCCTGAGTTCAATTCCCAGTACCACAAAAATGGGAGAAGGGCCTGGCAATCCACTCCCAAGGCAATCCAGAAACAGTCAGCCATTGAAAACCCTATGAGGGTCGCTATGAGTCAGATACCGACTCGACAGCACCTAACAACAACAACAACAACAGAGTACTTTCAGTTTGAAAATCAGAAAATGTTACAAATCAGGGCTTTGTTTGTTTTGTTTTTCAAAGTGCAAAGTTCAAATTTTTGAGGGTGGCAGTACATATTTTTAATGGCCACTCTGAGGAATAGGAGACTCTTGACAGCTGAAAACTGACTACTGGATGGTAAAGGGGTTGGGTAGAATTTAGCAGATATGTTCTTGGGGAGGCAGGAAGTGCTTCAGATTGAACTCAGGGCCTCACATATGCTAAGCACATAGTTTACCACTGCTATACAGCCATATATGAAAATGTTTGTCTGGTTAATGTGTCCCTTCAGCAGCCCAAGGGTAGAAACAGCAAATGTGTTGACTTGAATTCCTTGGGTATAAGGGCTGGGGAAGAGAGGTAAAAGTGGTTGAACTGGAACTCATTGAGGTATCAACCAGTTATAGGGAGTAGCAAATCCAAGAGTAACTAATGTACTGGAGAAAAGAGTAGTGTGGAACCAGAAATCTCATTGAGCGAGAAGGCCAGTTATGGCTGGAATGATCCAGAGGAAGAGTACAAATGATCCAGAATTGTGGGATTGAGGAATCTAGTGATTAAGTTACAGACATTTTCCAGACTTTGGTGTAATGGCACTTAGAAGTTTGCTCAAGTTGTCATAGGGAGATACAATAGAATTAAAAGAAGTCACAAGTCACAAATTTGGGGCGTGAGTGTAGCAAAGATAATGGCAGTAGGTGGAGCAGAGAACTGAGTTTGGGGTAGGAGTCTCAATGGAGAGTTGCCTTGCATTGGATTGAATAGCTGCAGAGTTCTTTGTCTCCAAGAAAAATTTTCAGGGCTGGGGGTGTAGCTCAGTGGTAGAATACTTGCTTAGCATGTGCAAGGCCCTGGGTTCCATCCCCAGCACTGAGAAAAGTTAAACAAACAAATGGAAAAATGAAAATGTGGGAAAAATTTCAATTAGAATACTTTCTGTGATATACACGTAGGGCTACTTGGGAGGCACTATCACCCTTAGGCAATGGCTACTCTGGGCATAAACAATGTATTAAAGTATACTAGGAAAGCATTTTAATGTAAAAATAATTGTAATATTTCACCAAATAGACCTAGCTTAACATTCTATACCATTTCTGATAAAACTGGTGGTAGGACAGTGGTAGGATATCTTGCTTTAAAAAGCTTTTCTTTTTCTAACTCACTGGTTGTCTACCACTTAGGTCCACTGCAGAGACTTTTTTCTTTTGCTCTTTTGTGTGTTCATAAACAACTAAGGCAAAAGTTGCTGCTTATTTTTCTTTCTCAAATGCTTATGTGTTTTCAAGTTATTGGTATTGCAGTGTAATTTACAAAATTTATTTAAGTATTTGTTATGTCTCACTTCTTTTACTATTCCCTTTGTGTATTATTTCCTCTTTCAGCTTTAGAAAGGGCATCATTTTGAGTTCTATAAAGTATTGGTTCTCTATTTTGCCTTTATTTTTGATACAAAGAGCATATATAAAACAATCATGTGATCATTAAGTATTGCATACTCTTGTAGCTATTTCAGCCATTGTTTTCTGCCAATGTTTTGAAATTAGACATAGAGCTTATATTTCTTAAAGATGTGTTCTTCAAAATGTGGGTGACATCATAGAGCCCATGTTTTTAAATAATAAAATTTCTAAAACCTTGCTATCTAAATATCTTCCTTGATGCCACTTCAGAAAGAAAGAAAAATTTCCAGTACTGTAACAACAGGTTTTTCTATGTGTTTTCCCATTCATTATAAATAAATATGTCTGTAGTTTTAACAAGGGTCAATGGCTTAACACATTGATCTGGAAGCCTTTGATAGGTCAGTGGATGGATCAAGGACATATATCCTTAAATCTCATTAGCAGAGAACATTTCATACATAGGACAAAGACATACACACAAACTCAGCATATCTATTCAAATTCCATTTTATTATCTACTTGAATTTAAAACTTACAGCTTGTTATTGAGTCTCATGTTTCCAAGTAGGTTCATTTAATATTTTGTTACTGCTACTTGAAAAGGTGAGCATTTTGATAAGACATCAGAGTGAAGAAAGTCATAATTTTAAGGTATAGACTAAGTCTGTGTCAGTGTTGTGTGAAACTTGGGCTCTGAAAGTGAAACTATCTCTGAATAGTTATGTACTGGAATGGTGGAGAATGGATTTGCTTTCATAATTATAAGAAGGAGCATATCATGTTTGTGGTCCCACAGTCATGAATTTCAACTGGAAATTTGCCTTATTCTGTTATCTTGATAAGATATTTAACATTTCTGTATCTCAGGCTGGATCTATAATTTGAAGCTAGTAATACCTGTCTTAACTATTTTGGAAAGAATTACACAGATGTTCTACCAAAAAGCCTGGCAGTGTATGTGGTGTAGATCAGATCTTTAATAAATATGAGTGTCCTTATCTCTAACACCTAGATTATTTGCTTTATGTTCATCTACTAATATGCTAAAAAGTTATATTATCTATAGATACAATTTCTAAAGTTTGAATTAGATTTCTAATGATTACCAAACTAAAAAGTCTTGAAACTTGAAATAAGTAGTTACTGTTTACATTTTAGATTTCTCAAAAACACATGTGAGATTTAATAAATGTCCACATAGAAAACAATAAACTGGTAATGGAAAAGGAAAAGCGTGGAAGTTACACTCTTCTAATAGGTGTAATAGTCATCATAGCAGAATCAGTAATGCATTTTTGTATGAAAAGTTTTCAGCTTTATTCTTTCCTCTGGGAAATATATTCTATTATCTCCATCAAATGACTAAACCATAGGTTTTTATTATTGAATCTCAGATTTCTTTATAATTGTAAGTTATTTAACTGCCTCAAGATTATCACTTTTAAACTTAACTTAACATTTAGTAAGCATTATTGATCTTACTAAAATATCTCACTTTCTGCTCTGCTCTTGTTTTTTGCAAGATTACAATCTTAATGGGATATAATAAAATACCTTTCCTCCTCTTGTTTCAAAGACCTGCTAAGGTAATCATCATGTACTATTGGTCAGTTTAATGTTATTATAGATAATTTATTGTATACATTTTCTCTCATCTGCTCTTTCCATCAAACAGTGCTTTAATATTGTAACTTATTACTGATGCTTATATACTTGGTGATAAAGTAACACTTTTTGGAGCCAGCAGCTGTAGCCCTGTGGCAACCAAACCCATCAGATCTCGGGGAAGATAAGCAGGGTTGGGCCTGGTTAGTACTTGGATGGGGAGACCACCTGGGAACACGAGGTGCTATAGGCTTGGGAGATGGACCTGGCAACCCACTCCCAAAAATCAATCCATCATTGAAAACCCTATGAACATCAGAGAAGCACTGACAATAGTGTTTCACCTGTTGTAGGTCGGGTCACTATGAATTGAATACCAACTGGACGGCACCTAACAACAACAACAGACAAATGTATATATATATATATATATATATATATATTAACTTCAGTTATAGTAAATCTTCATTGAAACTTTGCATTTCATGTTATTTTAGATCATAAAATGAAAATTAATATATTTTATAAGAAATTTACTACATTCTCTATAGAACTAAACTGGGCATTAGAAATCAGACCTATTTGTTTTCTGTCTTGCACTGACAGTAAAAATTTTCAAGAATTCTTTGTGAGTTTATTTAAAGTACTGATTGATTGATTGATTGCAGTAGTGGGATTTGAAGCCAAGGCCTCATACATGCTATAGGCAAGTGCTCCATCATGAGCTGCATTCCTAGCCCTTTTAATGTTCTCAGTCAGGGTCTTGCTAAATTGAGCAGGCTCCCTCTGGCCTCAAATTTACAATCCTGCTTCAGCTTCTTGAGTCACTGGGATTATAGACATGTACTGTGGTGGTGGCTGGTTTAGTATAGTATTTAATGTATTTTCCTGCATCATCAAAATGGACTCCATTATAAATGGATGTGTGCCCCAAAAGGCAAAATTTAAAAATAGAAAAATGACTGATTTTCCCCAAGTTAAAACAACAGTGAAAAACAATTGACTAAAATTTCTTTTAAAAGTATGGATGTATCACATTATTGTTGTTAGTTGCCGTCGAGTCAGTATCCGACTCACAGTCGACCCTCATAGGGTTTTCAATGGCTGACTGTTTCTGGATTGCCTTGGGAGTGGATTGCTAGGCCCTTCTCCCATTTTTGTGGTGCTGGGAATTGAACTCAAGACCTCAGAGACTGCAGCGCATCACTCTACCCACTGAGCCAAATCCCAGCCCGAATCACATTATAGCGTTGGTTAAAGACTATTAGTTTCTACTCACGGTGTTTTAAAAAGTCTAAGCTTCTTTTGCAGAAAACAGTCTTTTATGAAAATATCTAATCCTATCCTAGTGTTGGTTGCTAGGAGAACATTTAATGCAAATTAATCAGTAAACATCTAGCAGCCCAGCTACCTGAGGATACAGAGAGGCGAAGAGGCTTAGAAGCTGGCCAGCAGGAAAATGGCTGATGGGAAAATGACTGTCAAAGGTTTTTTATACACACCAGTGGTATCACACTGTTACATGATTTTTTCCCCTGTCATTCTTATAGTAGGTAGGAAAGGGAAAAGAAAGCAGGAAAAAAATGGAAAGACAAATGAGCTTTTTCTTGTAAAGGTGAACTTTATTTTTTTGTTGAACTTTGGATTAATGATTAACAGCAAATGATGATTAATAAGAATGGAGTATGTTACTTACTATAAGCTGTCATACTTACATTTTATGTATACAATTATGTATACCATTTGGAAATAATATTTCCATAAACAAAAACAGAAGAGTTTGTCTGTGAATAAGAGTACTATTTATCTAAAATTTCGACTAGGACCAAGATCTTAGAATATTTTAGAAAGACTTAAGGATAAGTACCTAACCATTTTAAGACTTAAATTATACTCTAAAATATCACCAAGATGAGGACATAATAGCTTTTTAAATTTTTAATTGAATTTTGGGGTGTTTCACAGAGCAACTTAGGTCATTGTTGGGATTCTCATCTGTAAGCAAAGTATCAGTCCTGGTAGAGCTCAAAAAGATGGAATACCAGGAAATAGTTACTTGCATATACTGGACTTGGTGCCCTCTTCAGTTTCTATCCTTAAGTTGTTTCAATTATTTTTTAATTTTTTAAACTAATGAAGAAAACTAAAAAGTGGAACTCTATTAATACAATTTTGCTGCAATAAATTGGAGAGAACACAGGTACTTTGTGTGTAGAAATAAATATCCTTGAAAGTATATAAACACAGAAAAATCATGAAAACTATAAAGGAAATGAATAAAAACATGTTTGTCTATGAAAATGTCATGAGGAACTCATATTTTACAACTAATATATGCTAATAGAAAAGGAAGAGAAAAGCAAAAAAGGTTGTTATACATAAACTTTTTGAAAAGAGAAAAATTTAGCGTGGTTAATATTTGTTATTTTGCATAGAAAACAAATGTTTTTCACCTTTTCTACAAGAAGGTTTTATATAGCTTACTTTTTAAATGATTTCCATATATATATCATTTAATTTGAAGTTAAAAGTCATAAATTCTGTTCAGAATTTTATGAAATGTCATGCTTAATAAGATTAAGGATGTTGATTTTTATGTTCTCTTTTATATAAAATTATGATTTGTTCAACAAATTTAATTTTCAGCCCCCATTTTAAATTGTTGTTGTTGTTGTTAGGTGCTGGTGAGTCGGTATCCGACTCATAGCGACCCTCACAGGGTTTTCAATGGCTGACAGTTTCTGGATTGCCTTGGGAGTGGATTGCCAGGCCCTTCGCCCATTTTTGCGGTGCTTGGAATTGAACTCGGGGCCTCAGAGACTGCAGCGCAGTGCTCTGCCCACTGAGCTAAATCCCAGCCCCCCATTTTAAATTATTGGGCAATAATATGTAGAATATTATCTTTTTTATTCTTTCAGTCTTCCTATATAAAGTTCAGGAGAAATAAATCTATCAATATATAGAGCACAAAAATATAACTGGCATGGTTGCTATGGTCTCTGAACCTCTAATTCTGAGGTTAGGATTTTGACCTGAAGAAAATTACCATCTAGTTTCAGCATTAAAATTAAAACAAACACATTTAAACAATTGGGAAAATATCCTGTTTTTGGTGTAGAGTATAAGGGGGTTGCTTATTTTTTGTTACAGTAGTTGGGGGTTGAAACTGGAGCTTCAAGCATGCTAGGCAAGTGGTCTACCATTGAGATGCACCCCCAGTCCCTTATTTATTTATTTATTTTTTATTTTGAGACACAGTCTTGCTAAATTGTAGTCTGCCTCTGGCCTCAGCCTCACAATCCTCCTGCCTCATCCTCCCAAGTCTCTGGGATTACAAGTGTGCACCACTGCTACCTTAACAGGTGTGCACTACTGCACCTGGCAGAGTATGTTCTAAAGGAATTTGGAAACAAGTGGGTTGGTAACTTCCATAGGAATCAGGGCAGCTTCCATGCAAAGGATGAAGATGAGTTGAGTGAAACCTGAAGACCAAGAAGTGGTTGGAAGCTGCAGTAGAGCCTTAGAATTATAATACATTTTACAATTAAGTATTGGTTAAACAACTGAACTAAATTTATTTGCCTTTGAATTTTGCAAATTATATTGAACTTACTCATTTTTGTGTTGTTAACACAGTAGTACTTGGATAACTTTAAGAAAAATTGGGCAATGATTGTGGGCAATACAATTATGATATGTTAAAATATATTAATTTTACATGTAGCAAGTTGCAGTTATACACACAGAGAAGCAGTTTATTAGCAAAGGTAAATGAAAATATTTAAAAATAATCATTTATTGGATGATTATTTGCCTAAATTGATTATGTCTTTTAAAATCAACAATATTATTATTGCTTCCAAACACCTGAAGGAAAAGATACAGAAAACTGAAAAAGTAACATCTAACCAAAAAATCAACTAGAAATATTGAACTAAAATTTTTAGTACCAACATTAATTTCCTGAAGATGTAATTCATTTATACATACAGTATAAGGAGGCCATTGATTGAACCTATTCCCTTTTTGAAGGAAAATAATTACCATAGTGCTCTAAATTCTCTCATATTTGATCAGATGAAAGCAGCTTATGCTGAGTGGTTATAATTTCAATATAATAATAATTGATTATCTGAAAGTTGCTTTTCTGAAGGTTTATAATAACCATATAAAGTCCTCCCTAGTTTTCATATGGACACCTCTGGCATACTAGTTTAACTCACAGGCACTGCCACAACTATTCCAAAGTGGAGATCCCTTTCTGAGGTGTCTCACAAAGGTCAGTGAGATCACATTTTGTCTAGGCCTGAAAGATAGATGTTTGGCCATCAGGATGGACTGTCATCTCTGAGAACCATTTAATCTCCAATTTCTGCTATATAACCTGTTTGTACTCATCTCGTTATATTTCTAGTTTCAAGACTTTGATGGTTAACTTTATGAATCAATTTGACTGGGACATGAGGTGCAAAGACATTTGGTAAAAATTATTCAATGAGGGCACTTCTAGGTGAGATTAATGTTTGAACTGGTAGAACTATCAAACTGGTTTGTCCTCTTGAAGTGGATGGGCCCATCCAGCCAGCTGGAAGCCTGAATAGAACAAAATGCTCACCCACTCCAGTCAAAGGGAATTCCTCCAGCCTGTTTGCCCTCAAGCCAACACATTGGATTGTTTGTGTGTTTTCCTGACTTCAGGAATTGAAACATCCACTTTCCCTGGATGTTGAAACTACTGGCCTCTGGGTTAGAACTTAATCATTGACTCTTCTGAACCTCAGGCCTTTAGACATGGACTGGAACTAAATCATTAGCTTTCCTGTGTCTCCAGCTGACACCCTGCAGATTTTGGGACTTGTCACCTCTATAATCACCTGAGCCAATTCCTTATAATTACATTTGTATGTAAACTATATATACAAGTGAAAAGTTCTGACACGTTTCTTCTGGATTTTATAGTGCTCTTTTATTTGTTCTCTAGTTTCTCACAATTCCCTGTATCTTCCAAACAACTACCATTATTACATCTCTTGAATTTAAACCTCTGCAGGTCTTTCCCTGACTTAAAATTTTCCTATAACTCATCCATTTCTGAGTAAAACAGAACTTCTAATCTATCAAATAAATCACCTCAATGATCTATACTAGATATATTAGCCCTGGATTTTTCCTTCCTTCCAATAAAACTTAGAAAGTTCTCATTTCCTAAGCCTGGTTTCTTTGAGTTCCTGAATCTTTGCATATTTTACTCACTCTACCTGTAATATTGTCTCCCACCATCTCATGATCTACTAATGTAGTTCCTGTTCTCCTTGACACTTGGATCCTGTTATATTTAAACCTGAAAGGTTCCTCTTAGTTCCTTCTTATCTCTCCTGTTCAATTTCCTCTTTTATAGGATAGGGCTATAGTAGTTGATTTTTTACATCTGTATTTCAGACAAAGTGAAAAAGTTCTTGAGGAGGTAATTATATCAAGGTATTTTACCAAGTGTCAAGCATAGAACATATAGAGGTAATTCACTAAAGCTCAGATGAATACATGGATGAATGAACTTCATATCAATTAATATCACCTTTTAAAAATGCCTTGATATTTAACATAGAAATATCATTCCAGAAAATCATATAATTCTGAATTTAGTTCTATTTTGGTATTCTTTGTTTACACTACCAGATCTACCCTGCTTTTTGCCTCTAGCAGGTAATATTTTTGAAATTCACTAATGAGATCTCTTGCCCTCTGAACTAAGATTGGATTCACTACCTGATGGTAGGTACAGGGAAAGACTTGAAGGTGGAATGTAAAGGATGTTGGGGTTTTATTCACATGGCAACCTCTCTGTCAAGCTTTGGGCTGGCAGTAAACACTTTCTTTTCTCAATGATCTCTGTGGCTGGCTCTCTCCTAAGCTCTAGTACTGGCTTCCTCTTCTTGCCCTATAGGCCTAGAGTGGCAACAACTCTTCACCATTATCCTGGGAATATGTCACCTTCTGTTGCTGGCTTCATTTAAGCTTGTCTTCAACTTGGTAAAAATCACTTCCTTCAAGTTTTCTCAACACTTTTTTAGTACCATTAGGTTCTTGCCAGGACTATGATGGCTGCTGTATGAAATCTTTTAAGAATCCAACATGGTATGGCAATAAATGCATCACTTAGACTATAGATTGGGCTCATCAGACACATTAAATGTACCAGTAAATCTATAGGGGTCAAAGACATGTCATCATAGGAACTAAAGCATTATTTTAAGATGACTAAAAGTGCTTTTTTTTGTTTTATTTGCAGTACTGGGGGTTGAACCCAGGGCCTCGTGCTTGCCTGCTCTGCAAGTGCTGCACCACTGAGCTGCACCCCCAGCCCATGTTTTTACTTTTTGAGACAGGGTCTTGCTAAGTTATGCAGACTACTCTGGTCTCAAAATTTCCATCCTCCTGCCTCTACCTCCTGAGTCACTGGGATTATAGGTGTGTGCCACCGTGCCCAGTTTAAAGTGCTTTTCAGTTTAAAAGATGAATTCAATTTGGCTGGAGATATAGCTCAATGAGAGAGCTTGTTTAGCATATGCAAGGCCCTGGGATTGATCCCCAACACTGCAGAAAAGCATATTCATTATCTCATTCATAAATATATCATATTGGGAAAACAGTAGAAACACTGCAAATATACAAGTTGAAAAAACTCATACCAATTTTCTTAAAGTTTGAAACTTAAAATGCTAGTCTTATTTAAAACAAATAATTGTTTCCATCAATGCCACTTAGAAACATAATATCACCTCAATATATTGTCAGGAAAAATGATAATTCTGGCCCCATGTGCCTAAGTGATTCCCCAGTGGTGCTTCAGAGCTGAATGGCAGATTAACTCTCAAGATGTCCAGTGCATGCTAGAACATGGTTGGATATATTCTACTCATGCTCTTTTGACCATACTAAATGGAAAACTTGAAGAATAAATCTCTTGATTACTGCAGACAATGTGCCTAAGTCTACATAGTGCAAAAATTACTGCCAGCTGTGTTCTGTAGGCACCATATTTCAGTTCCTGCCATGTGGATGTCCTTCTAGAGACCTTCAATTTCCTCCCCAGAAGGAAAGCTCTAAATTTTATCCCTGTTCCTTCAGAATTTTCTTACTTTGTGTCTAATTTCCAGGAAATCCTTGAAGCACCCGGGGTACTCTGACCATGATGAGTTGATGAAGTAATACCAGTTTATTCTTCTTTTTTGTCATTTTGATCAAAGATATAAGCATAATGCATGCAAGATTGAAAAAAGGTGGAGATGATGAGTATATTTGCATGATAGAATACTTTTGATAATGGAGAAATTTTGTTTCTTGGAAGTTCATGAAAACAGACTAGTGAAGTCTTCAATGCTCTCAGATTTTAGAGGTCAAATCATATTATGCATTTAAGGTAAAATGACCGGTTTTGTTGTCTCTGAGAGCTAATATTCCTGAAAGCTGTGTTTAGAGGGTTTTTGATTCCAAATACTTCTTGCAAAACAGCTGAGTTTTATGAGAGCATCTTCAGCTTCATGTTGTATATGTAAAGTGCCCTTGAAGAATATACCTGAATAGGTTCTTTCATGGTGATTCTTTATTTTTTTAGCATAATGTCTTATACACATCTGATTGTTGTTAGGTGCTGTCCAGTCAGTTTCTGACTCCTATTGACCCTATGTGCAACAGGTGAAACACTATTGTCAGTGCTTTTCTGCTGTTCATAGAATTTTCAATGGCAGGTTGGTTTTTGGGAGTGGGTTGCCAGGTCCTTGTTCCTATATATCTGATAGCATGCTTAAAAGACACTCTTTTAAAGTGTGCCATTTAAATTTGATTAAAGTATACAAAGAGATTTCCACAGCGCTTTTGCTACATAAACCTAGTTTTGATCCCATATTATAGCAATACAAGATGGAGAACATAAAAGGAACTTAATGGATAAACTCTGCCCTTTGTTATCTTCATGTCTAGATTGAGACTGTAGTGTCCTTACAGTCTCACATGCAAATTCAAGTTTAATTACTGAATGTTGCCCAAGGCTCTGTTAATTCTGTAATGAAAAATTGCTGGATGAATGAGATAACTGTGCACAGAGTAACAATTTTTGCAAGTATATGAGCAGTTCAGTTCTTATTTCAATTTTAACAACCTATTCAACTAATCAAAATACATTATTGACAATGAGTTCTTAGAGGGAAAGGTGAAGCATGGAGGCAGAACTCCAATGGTTTTTCATGTCACTAATAGCCATGGATGATATTCAAGTATTTACTGATATTTCCTCCCACCTTAATATATGTAAACATAAAGTACCTATCAGAATGGATGCCCAAACACTTAGACTGGTTGCTAGTATTTTCTGGACGATCATGTGTTGTGGTACTAATGGATATCTCTTCTTCCTCAAAAGGAAACTTTAAATAATAACCCTAAGGTACAATCAGAAGACAGGAAGGAAAGAGTCCATCTTCACATGTAACCATATGAGGTCCCTGGATGCTGACATTTACTCCTCACCCACTACTAAAGGTCATTTCTCATTTCCGTGAAGTCCAGTGAGCATTGTCCATTGGTGGGGTTGTATCTCTAATCCTGCTGATAGGCTACTCTTAACAGATCTATGTCTTACTCCCTTGTCCTTATTGATGGGTTCATTCCTCACCTAGACCAATACCATGCTATAGTCTATAAGATGGAGTCTGTAAATTTCCCTTCCAATATAGTTAAGAAATACAGTATACAGATGTTGCTATAGCCATATTAAGTTAGTTGCTTCTAGACTGTCTTTCAGAATCTAACCTACAGTAGGTGATCTGTTTTCTGAATTGAAGTAGGTATCTGTGCATAATCATGGGTTGTGATAGAGTATCCAATCCTTTCCAAGTGAAAGTCATATTTCTTTGAGATTTTTTCTTTAATATTTCCTTACTTGGACTATAAGCACCTGTTCATAACTAATCAAACTAAGGTCCTATTAGCTCAAGTGTCTTGCCAACTCTTCTTAGAAGTGGATGGATTACTTGTTCCAAGTCATTGCCTTTCAACTATGAAACAATAGGCCATTTCATCTATATAAGAAACAAAACTTCTATTGGGCATGAGATATGATTCTAGAACTTACAAAAGAACTTACCTATTATTTTATGGCATTTATTCACTTTTTCTGTCATAGCATCTTTGCAGAGAATTCTTTTGATATTATTTTTTAACATCATGTAGCAGATAGTTCACAGTTTATAAATAATCCAGAATGGAGGTCAATAAACATGCAATGGGCCAGATAGTAAATATTTTTGTGTTGGTTCTACAATAATGGTGTTGGTCCTACAATTTTGGTGTTGGTCCTAGAATAATTGTAGCAACTACTAAATTCCACCTGTATAGCCTGAAAGCAACCATAGACAGTATGAAAATGATTTGTGATTGTTTTCCAACCTTTCATTTATAAACACATAGTGTGGGCCAGATTTGGTTCAAAAGCCATTGTTTTCAGACTCTAAATCTAGAAGATAACCCAGAACTCTGGTCTTGGACTTCACTATTTTTTGCCTACCAAATTTGAGCCAGAAATAATGTACCTTTCCCAGGATTAACTACTTAAGTGAATGTATAAATAAAATTCAATGATAGTGATATTGCTCACTTGCATTTTAACCTGACAATTTCCAAAGGTGGAAGATATATTTAGTTTTTTTACAGTTTTACACAAAAAACACTCATAGCATAAAGGAGTGTGTCCATTTAGGAAGATAAGTACATAATTATTATACTGAAATACCCAGAACTAGCTAATTTTTTAAATCTGGTAGTTATACTCAATAAGTAGATCAGCAGTATAGGACACAGGAAGCATCTGATAGATTCCCACACTCCCACACCAGGAGAAAAAAAGAATTTTTTTTTAGACTGTGCATTACGCAGTGTCACATTAGATAAAGTTATTGCTACATCAGGTGACACAGAAGAAACTGATATTACATGACCTGATGCAAATTCAAATGGAAAGTTTGGAGCATACAAATGGATTAAACACCTTTGAAAATCAGGTAGAGTAGAATTCTAGAGGATTTCAGGTCATTGAGAAATGCTATTACCTTCCAGCTAAGAAATGTAGACTGTTTTGTTAGTGATCACACTGAGGCATGAAATTGGAGAGGAAGACTGTTAATGGATCACTTAAGGTAAGAAGTCAGAAATAGTATTTTAAGGTGGAATGTTGTGACAAATACATGGTAAAATGCAAAGTTACCTCTCAGAAAAATCTGTGTTTAGTTTTAGTCACTATTTCTGGTATGAAAAATGTATTTCAACTGGAAAATCCCACTTAAAAATTTTGGCCCTAAAAATCTCACATACCTTTTCAAAGGCTCATTGTCCATACACACTATCAGACTGTTCACAGAAAGCAAATGGCATATCATATGAAATGTATACTTTTATTCTAAAATTAGCATTGTATATGTTTGCTCTTTTATAAATTTAATGCTGATGAAGAAATGTTAACTGTAATAGATAATTTTACAGGGGAAGAATTAAGCTTTTTCTGAACATTTGGAATATATAATGTTTAATTACTTAATTGACACCATTCTCATTAATTTCCTTTAAGAAAAGTATTGATTGTTTTTTTTTTACACTTCCTTCATGGGTGTGGGTGTGGGCATGTGTGTGGGGGAGTGGGTATAAATGGATCATTATTTGATTTTTAAAATGAGCTATCAGGCAAATGGAAACACAAATAATTGAAGGTTTAATAAGTGGTATATCTTATGTGACCATATATATTAGAACTTTATTTTTTTAATTTTTAAAATTTATTTATTTATTTATTCATTTAAGTATGGGGTTTAACTTACTAGCTTGCACATACTTGCAAGAGCTCTGTCATTGAGATACATTAGCAGCCCATTTTTAGTTTTCTTTATAATTCAAAGACAGGATTTTGCTAAGTTATGCAAACTACCTCTGGCCTTGAACTTGTAATCCTCCTGCCTCAGCTTCCCAAATTGCTGGGAGATGTGCACCATCATGCCTAGCTTAAAATGACTTTTAATGAAATATATTAACACGGAAAATTATAAGTTTCTAAATTTTCCAAAGCCTGCAGCCATAGCACTGTGGCGCCTCAGATCTCAGAAGCTAAGCAGGTTCAGGTCTGGTTAGTTTTTGGATGGGAGATCACCTGGGAGCACCAGGTGCTGCAGGCTTGGGAGAAGGACCCAGCAACCCACTCCCAAAAAACAATCTGCCATTGAAAACCCTATGAATAGTAGAGAAGCACTGACAATTGTGTTTCACCTGTTGTGCATAGGGATGCTATAAGTTGGATACAGACTTGATGGCACTTAACAACAACAACAAATTTTCCAATGTCATGTTTTGCAAAGGGATGTAATATTTAGTACTGTTACAAAATATTTTCTATTAAAATTTAAATAAACTGATAATACAAGAAATCCTTTTAATAACAATTGATTTTGGTAGACTTCTTCTTTGTAGCACTTACTGCCTGCCATATTTTGCATTTGAGGATATAGGGCCTGCTTTGTTCACCTTTTTATTCATTCCTACTACCCATTCTCCTAAACAACATAGTTCATTGGCCAGAGAGTACTCAAGCATTATGACTACAAAGTAAATGTATTTTTGAATGAATAAATGTAGTAAACCAGCCAAACCTATGCATAATGCTCTATCTCCAGGGATGATGTCATGAAATTATTTTATAATGATTGCTTTTAGGTCTTTAATTATCAAATTTACTCACCTGCTAAATATTGCTCTAAAATAATGGCATCAGCCTGCCAGTTTAGTGTACTTTAAATTCCTGCATGAAAGCTATTCTAGAATATTCCCATTTTAAATCTTATTATATTTAAATAATTGGTTCTTTGATTTGCACATTTATGTATTTCTCAGCTTGTTTAGTATCTTACTTTTAAATGTTTCTGTACATAATTCTTAAATGTTTCTTTAAAATATATAGCTTTCCAAATGCTACAACTATGAAATTCATTTAGTTTGAAATGAGAATCTATTATTCAAAATAATAGATGAAATATATAGAGCCTTTGCATTTCAAAATATTAACCTTTCACTGAATTGATTAAAAGCATATAATATGACTTTGAAGTATTTTGAAAACCCGGACACAGAAAATCAATCAAATTATTTTTGTTGTTTGGTAATGTAAAACCGTTGCTTCATTTTTCAAAGACCAAGATTATCCTGTGCATACTGCCAATGAATAGATTTAGTACAAACCATAAGCTGTAGAGAGGAATCATTAATAAGAAAGAATCAAAAACAAAGGAAAGTAAGTGGGTTAATTATGGCAAATAAGATTTAAGCATCTGTTTAGGCTATCAGGGGAATACAAAAAGGAATTTGAGAGATATTAAAATCTAAACCCACATTAACAATCCCAAATAAGTGTAGAATGCTTTTTCAGAGCATGATGAGGATTTATTAAATATTATTTTTATTTTAGCACAGACACAGAGATGGATTGTAAAAAGTATATCTTTTTTTTCCCTAAAGATAACATGAATATTTTACCTAAAATCTCTTGTCATGGCAGCTTCCATTGGATCAAGCCATACAGATGTAATGCAAGACCAAAGTAAACAATTTTAAAAACACTAGACTGAAAAAAATATTCAGGGCACAATTTAAGGTGCTTTTGTTATGATAATTTTACATGTTAAAGTTGCAAATTTCATGATATTTTTCTTTTACTTTTAATCTCAACTTTTAAAAACTATTTATAGTCATAATATTCATGATCAAACATTAGCCTTTAAAATTTCTGCTCTTTAATTGGATTTGATATTTTCTTTGTGGTCAGTTATTATGTTGATTTTCTTTTAAGTATTCCATGGGTATATTAATATTTCATGGATATTCCTTTATTTAAATCATTTTATTTATTTTATAATGAAACTATTTTTGGTCCTTATTTTTTATAACTATATCTGTGATTCTTGTCTTGTTCCCTTAATTTTTTGGTGACCTCTTCTGCCAACAGGATAAAACTAAACGTCTCTGTATGACAGAAAAGCCCTTCATTCTCCTCATGTCTTTTAGCTCCTCATTGTGCCTGTACATTGAACATTATCATCTAATCTATGTTGGAAAATCATGTAGTTTCCCAAACTTGACATGCTCCTTCATACCTCTATATCTTTCTGTTTTCATTTTACTTTTAAATATATTTCCTAATTACATCCAGATAAACTAAAGTCATTATTTAAAATTAATTTTAATGACAATTACTGGCTTACCTCCAATGTGTTTACTTTTTTGGTAGACAACTAAAAATTATATATATTTATTAAGTACAACATGTTCTGAAATATACATATATACCTTATAGGATGACTTGTTGTTGTTAGGTGCCATCGAGTTCGTCTCCAACTCATAGCGACCCTCATAGGGATTTCAATGGCTGACTGTTTCGGGATTGCCTTGGGAGTGGATTGCCAGGTCCTTCTCCCATTTTTGTGGTGCTGGGAATTGAACTCGGGACCTCAGAGACTGCAGCGCAGCACTCTACCAACTGAGCTAAATCCCAGTCCATATAGGATGACTAAGTGGAGCTAATAAAAGCATGCATTTCTTCATATGCTTACCATTTTTTTGCCTTATGAGAGTATAAAATCTACTGTCTTAGCAAATTTCAAGAATAGTATAAATTGCAATTAACCATAGCCACACATTGTACAACAGATCTCTTGATCTTAGTCCTCATATCTAAAAGAAATTTTATATACTTTGATCAACATCTCTCCAAGTCCATCCGTCCCTCCATCGCCCCAGCTAATCACCATTCTATTCTCGATTTATGTGAGTTCAAAATTTAGATTCTACATGTAAGTGAGGCAAATACCTTTCTATGCTTGACCTATTTCACTTCATATAATGCCCTCCAAGTTCATCCATGTTGTCACAAATGACAGGATTTCACACTTTTTTATGGAAAAAAGGTATTTTGCTGTACATATGAACCACATCTTCTTTATACAATTATCTGTTGATGAACATTTAGATTTATTCCATATCTTGGCTACTGTGAATAATACTGCATGAACATGATAGTGCAGTTGTCTCTTTGACATACTGATTTCATTTTCTGTGGACATATATCCACTAGTGGGATTGCTGGATCATATAATGTTGTTGTTGTTGTTAGGTGCTGTCAAGTCATATCTAACTCACAGCTACTCTCATAGGGTTTTCAAGGGCTGATTGTTTCTGGATTGCCTGGGGAGTGGATTGCCACATCCTTCTCCCACTTTTGTGGTGCTGGGAATCGAACTCGGAACCTCAGAGACTGCAGAGCAGGGCTCTATCAACTGAGCTAAATCCGAGCCCAGATCATGTAATGTTGTTGTTAGGTGCCGTCGAGTCGAGTCCGACTCATAGCGACCCTATGTACAGCAGATCAAAACACTTGTCGATTCTGTGCCAGGCAAACAATCGTATTTATGTTTAAGCCCATTGTTGCAGACACTGTGTCAATCCATCTGCTGGAGGGTTTTCCTCTTTTCCGTTGACCTGCCACTCTTCCAAACATGATGTCCTTCTCCAGGGATTGTTCTCTCCTGACTACATGTCCGAAATATGTAAGATGCAGTCTGGCCATTCTTGCTTCCAAGGAGCACTCTGGTTGTACTTCTTCTAGGACAGATCTGTTGGTTCTTTTGGCAGTCCATGGCATATTCAATAGACATCTCCAGCACCACAATTCAAAAGCATCAATTCTTTTTCTGTCTCTCTTGTTCAATGTCCAGCTTTCACAACCATATGATGCCACTGAAAATATCATGGCATGAGTCAGACGCACCTTCGTCTTCAATGTGACATCTTTGCTTTTCAATACTCTAAAGAGATCTTTTGCCACAGCTTTTCCTAAAGAAATGCGTCTTTTGATTTCTTGACTGCTGCTTCCACGGGTGTTGATTATAGAGCCAAGCAAAGTAAAATCTTGGACAACCTCAATCTTTTCTCCATTTAATGTGAAGTTGCGTGCTGACCCAGTCGTAAGGATTTTTGTTTTGTTGATGTTTAGTCATAACCCATATTGAAGGCTATGATCTTTGATCTTCATCAGTAAA
>VMDO01014863.1:30885-53208 GCA_007922755.1 Pedetes capensis | reverse complement strand
GATAATTTTGCTGGATATATTAGTCTAGGCTGGAGATTGTTTTTTCTTAATATTTGAATCACCTGTGCCCATTCCTTTCTAGCTTTCAATGTTGATATGGAAAAGTCTGCAGTAATTTTTATTGGCTGTTTTTTATAAGTAATAAGGGGCTTCTGTCTTGCTGCTTGTAGAATGGCGTCTCTGGTCTCTAATGACAGCAAACCAGCGATGACATGTCTCGAGGATGATCTATATAAGTCAACCTTCAAAGGAGTCCTGAAAGTCTCAGTGGTGTATATATCCATTTCCTATGCTATCTTTGGGAAATTTTCCTTGAGGATGTCATTTACTAGGTTGTGAAGGCCTCCAGTGATTCTTTCTTCTCGTTCAGGAATACCCATAATTCTTATATTTCTTTTTTTCACTCTATCTGAGTTCTCTTGGAAATTTTTTAAAACTTTCATCATTGACTCCATTTCTAATTGCTTGTGTTTCAGCTCATTTATGTCATCTTCTGTGTCAGAGATCCTTTGCTCTGATTCATCCAGTCTTGAAGAGAAGGATTCTTTAGCTGTGTTCAATTCTGATAATTTGGATTGAGTATCAAGCAAAGTGGCTTGATTTTTCTTAATCATTTCTAACTGGGATGACAGAACAGCTTCCAAATTAGAAATCTTTCTTTCAATTATCTCCAGTGTATTTGTAGTATTTGTCTTTATTTCTCTTAGCATGCTGATAACCATGGCTCTGAACTCCGAATCAGAGATCTCTAAGAATTGCAAGTCCTTGGAGTTATCTGTTGGGGGTTTATGATCTGTGGACACTTCAGCTCCATCCTGCCCCTTTGTGGTTTTTGTAGGTTTACTTGATTTGCCCATAATGTGGTCCGGGAAATAGAATTTGTCTCTCCTGATTATTCAGAACTTCGTCTGTTATTCCTTTGAAATTGGTGCTGAATCTCTGGTGCTTATTAGAACTTATGAGCTGGGTATGTTCTTGCCTATTTGGTCTGAGTGGTTGACACTTTAGTCTACCAGCCCAAGTCAAAGGGGGGTAAGGGTTAGGGAGGCAATAGATTTTGTTTCTCTTCTGTGGGGTGAGAAAGGGGGGATCTGATGATATAAGAGGGGGAAAGAGGAGGTAGAGGACAGAGGCTAATAGAAATTACTGTCAAAATTAAGTTAAGGTTAAGATTTAAGGGATAAATGATTAAAACAATGACACATATATAGCTTAAGAAATAGAGAATGAGAATAGAAAAAGGGAAGGGAGTAAAAGAAGAAAGGAAGAAAAATAGGGAAGAAAAAGAGAAAAATAAAAAAGAAAAGAAAGAAAAAAAAAAGAAACAAATCTCACACATACATGCTCCCAAACACAAGTAAAAACACTTGTAGTCGGATGCAGTGGTGCACACCTGCAATCCCAGTGGCTTGGGGGTCGGAGGCAGGAGGGACGCAAGCCTGAGTTCTGTGCAACCCAATTAGACCCTGTCTCAAAAAGCAAAAAAAAAAAAAAAAAAGAAAAAGAAAAAAGGTCCCGGGGTGCAGCGTGGCTGTCCAGCACCTACCAAACAAGCAGGCACAGGACCCTGGGTTCAAACCCCAGTACAATAATAATAATAACAATACTAATACTACTACTACTAATAATAATAATAATATAAAAATTAAATAAAAATATAAAAAAATAAAAGTAAAAAAAAAGAAAAAAGAAAAGAAAATATAAAATAAAATTCCAGACCTCACGCATACACATTCCCACATACCTATAAAAACTCTTGTAGTCAGGTGCAGTGATGGACACCTGGAATCCCAGTGGCTTGGGGGATGGAGGCAGGAGGATCGCAAGCCCGAGATCTTCGCAACCCAGCAAGACCTTGTCTCAAAAAGCAAAAAGTATGGGCTGGGGGCACAGCGTGTTGGTCCAGCTCCCACAAAGGAAGCAGGCTCAAGACCCTGGGTTAACCCCCATTAAAAAAAAAAAAAGCACTTATATGTTCTTGGAGGTGGAATTTGAACTGAGGACACCCAGTTCGACCAGGTGGAGTTGATACTACAGGATGCAGTGCTCCCTACAGAACTCAGGGTGGCAGTGTTTCCACACAATCCGCAATAACGGTCTTATTGGGTCAATATAGCAAAATGCTCCATAATATCCTGGATTTAATCGGGGCACCGAGTGCCCAAAGAGACTGTTCCACGAAATATTCTGTGACTATTGTATTGTTCGAGAGGCAGTGGAGCCTGTTGGGTCTTCCCTAGAGTTCTCCCTGTCCCACGTAGTTCGGGCGCCAATTCCCCAAATCAGAGATTTCCTCCCCAAAACCTACAGCATGGGGGGAATATGGCTGCTATCGTGGAGCTTTTTAATTGCAGGGCTTTCCTCCCACTTGGGAGGACCATATCCTCTTGTGGGCAGGATGCTCTCCAGCCAACCCAGAGGGAATCTGAAACAGATTTTGTCATGTGCTGTGATTGCACTCGGAACTGCTCTGCTTGTGGCTAATTGTGCCACTAGGCTCTGCCGAAAAGGAGCTCTCTGTGCACGTGGGGCTCAGTTGCCTCCACAAACCCCAGATTTCTCCACAGTATAGTGGGTTGATTTGGGCTCACCTCTGGTGTGTCTGGGATCCAGGTATATGTGTGCCCATATTATCTGTGGAGATCGCATCTGTACACATCTTACCCGCCACAACAGGAGGGAGGGAACCACGTCTCAGCTCTAGACACGTATCGCTGGCACCGGTTTCCCCGTTTGCTCCGCGGCCACTACGGATGGCAATTCCGTGTGCCACCTCAAACTGACTCACCCGGAATTTGTAGTTTGTGTCCCGCAGGCAGGGTGAGAGTGTGCTGCCAAGGTTGCACTCCGTGTTGGGTCCGGCCCCCGTGGGTGCGTGTTCACGAAGTCCCCCCCAAGTCTCTGGGATTCTATCCGCCGTCTGGGTGATGGCGAAATGGTGGAGGTCCCGCTGCTGACCACTGTGTAGCTCCTCCGAAGCCAAATCCTTGATTTCAGTGTACACCTAGTTTCATTCTCTATCTCTCAAACTACATTATCACTGTTTCTATTTATTCAATTTGAGTTTCAAACCCCTAATCGAGGCTTCCCATTACTCCAGAACAGAAGGCATGTGTTAATCTGTCCGCCATCTTGATTCCAACCCCCACCATCAATATCCTTAAAGATACCTACCCTCAATATGAAAAATTGAAGGTAGAAAACTATGTAATGATTATAGGATTAGCTCCCTATAAAATCAAAGTTCTTTTTCTACATATCTACAACAGATTTATTAGGTTCTGAAACTGCATCATTGGGAAAACTAGACCATGGTCTAGACATGAAGGGGATAGAAATAGTCTGTTTTCTGAAATTAAAACTGCTATGATTTGAATGTTTTGCTTATAGTCCATGTTTTGGAAACTTAATTCCTAATGCAACAGTGAGAAGAGAAGAAACCATTAAGATAATTAAGTCATCAGGGCTCTAGCCTCATGACTGGATTAATACCACTATCACAGTAGTGGGTTCATGGGTTCATTATAAAAGGAAGAATTTCCCTCTCCTTCCCCCCTCCTCCTCCTCATTTTCTCTTTTCCCCTCTTTCACCCTCTCCCCATCTCTCTGCCCCCTCTCCCTACCCATCCTCCAGAATTGTGAACCAATACATTGTTGTTCATTCTAAATCATCCAAGCTGTGGTGTTCTGCTATAGCAACCTAGGACTATGACAAGAACCCATGGTTGCTTTTGGGTAGAAGCGAAAACCCTTCAGCATATTATGATGAACATAGTGTGATTTTCTCAATTTCTCTCTCCAGTATAAATGGGTTAATAAAGTAACTTTTAGGATTAACTACACAGAAACTGTACACAAAGATTTTACTCTCTTCCTAAAAATGTTACAAATAAGACTATTAAAACAGTTAGTGGACCATGTTTGGGATAAAAGCATGTCTTAACCTCTTTGTGTGACCTATGTATAGCAAAACTGCCTTGGTTATTTTGATTGCTGTTTTTATCTTAACCCCATATCTTTCTTATATATACCCTTATAAATCACTTTATAATTTTATTTACAAAAAACATTTTACAATAAGGAAATTAGTAGGCCAACACATGTTTTTCTTCTTCTCCCTCAGCCTTAGTTATAGATTACCTCCTTTAAACAATATAACTCCAAAAGACCCAGAATCACTTATATGGTTGGTTGGTTAGTAGGTGCCATTGAGTTGTGTTCAATTCATAGAGACCCTCATAGGGTTTTCAATGGCTGATTATTTCGGTATTGCCTCTGGGAGTGGATTGCCATGTCCTTCTCCCATTTTTGTGGTGCTGGGACTTGAACCCAGGACCTCAGAGACTACAGAGCAGCACTCTACAAATTGAGCTAAATTCCAGCCCCTGAATCACTTATTTAGCTGCTCCTAAAGCACTCAGACATGTTCTTCTCCTAACACCCACACCTGACTCTCTTTGGGTATGTTATTGCCTTTCTATTTAATCAACAAATTCAGCAACTTTGTTTCACTCTGATTCAACCAGAAACTCTTTTGTGTGGTATCAAGTCATGATCCCAGCTGCATTTGAGCTGAGCACCCTGATGTTTTGAGGGGGACTCCTCAGGTTGCATAGCAAACAACCGTCAAGTTGCATTCCCTACTGCCAGTGACTAGCTGATCTTTAAGCCCTAATGGTATCTGAAAGAATAGAGACAGAAGGGTGCCTCTCTGTTAAACCCAACTTATGACACCATAGACCTTGTATATTGTCCAGTTGTTTTCTTCTGTAGCCCTCAGACAGCATTTCTGGCATTTCATCATGATTTATTCCAAACCCTAAGTTTCAGTTTACAAGTTACAAGGTGATAATTTTTTTTGTCACGCTAGGATAAAACTCAGAGCCTTATACGTGCAAAGCACATACCCTATCACTGAGCTACATCCCAGCTCATGATAACCATCTTTACAAAAGGTATACCTCAAACATCTTCTCTATCTAAAAGCAAGAAGAGTACCATTCAGGCTTAGGATCAATCTAAGATAACTGAGAGGCAGCACTCTAAGGACAATGGGCTAAATCATCACTTTAAGATTTCTTACAAAACACCCAAGCTACAGCCAATATTTCGGTTGACAGTAGCCCTTCATGTAAAATGGAAGTCCTGAAGGTGAAGAAGGAGCAAAATCCTTATTAAGGGGGAAGCACTTACCTCACTAATCTTAGTTTTCTCATTTGAAAATCAGGATCATAATCTCAATCTTCTGCTATAGTTATTAGAATTAAGCAAAAAGAACCTTTCAAAGTGTTTTGGAAGAATACCAGGCATATTGGGGTCTTATCGTCGTCGAGTGCTGTGGAGTCGGTGTTCGACTCATAGCGACCCTACGTACAACAGGTGAAATGGTATTGTTAGTGTTTCTTTGCTATTCATAGGGTTTTCAATGGCTGATTGTTTGGGGGGAGTGGGTTGCCAGGTCCTTCTCCCAAGCCTACAGTACCTGGTTTCCCAGGCAGTCTCCTATCCAAGTACTAACCAGGTCCAATCCTACTTAGCTTCTCAGATCTGACAAGATCAAATGCCACAGTGGTACAGCTGCAGGCACCTGGCATATAGTAGGCACTTAATAAGATAAAACTTAATTTTCTAATTAAAAAAAGATAAATTGGACTTTTACCTCTGAACAATGAATGAAAAGACTTTACTTAGAAGCCAGCATTTTATAACTAAATGTGTGGTAATAACATTCTAATGGTCTCCCTGGCTGCACTATTTCCTCTTTCAATGGCTTTTGTTCTATTGTCAAAGTTATCTTTTTACACTAGAGCAGATCATTATCGCATATAATTCAAAGCCCCATCACCAACTGTATTAGTCCATTTTCCATTGCTGTACCAAAATACACGAGGCTGGATATCACAGCTTTGGAAGCTTAATTCCAGGATCAGGTGGTCCACCTATTTGTCCTTTGGTGAGAGCCTCATGGCAACAGTAGGAGCACATGGAGAGATTATATGGCCAGACAGAAAGTCAGAGAACAGGGAGGGGCCTGTCTTTTTTCTTTTTCTTTACTTTTGTTTTTTATAACAACTTGTTCTCTCAAGAACTCACTCCACAAGACCAGCGTTAATTCCTTCTGAGGGCACATCTGCCATTAACTAATATTCTCCACTGTGCCCCACCTCCCAAAGGCTCTATCATATCTCAACATACCTACAATGAGACCAAGCTTCCAACACATGAACCCCCAAGGGACCAACCACATCCAAACCATAGCAATAACTTATGGTATCTTACTGTATCTTCTTATACACATATGTTCCAAAATGACCAGGTCATGCCAAGTGCAATGGTGCATGCTTATAATCTCAATGATTCAGGAGCCTGAGATAGGAGGATCACAAGTTTAAGGCCAGAGGCAGACTGTGCAATTTAGCAAGACCTTGATGAAAATAAAAAATGGAAATAAAGGTGGACAGCTGGGGGTGAAGCTCAGTGGTAAGATATTTGCCTAGCATGCATGAGGACCTGGGTTTAACCCTCTAGTCCTAAAAATAAATAAATGAATAAATAAATAAGTAAAATTTTTCTAAAGGAGAGGGAGACTTAAGGGAGGGGGAAGGGACAATAAAGGGTAATGAGGGAAGGAGGAAAAATATCACATTTTCTCTTTTGTATAGAATCTATATTTTTTATATACAAATACACATATTATATACATATATATACATATATGACATGCAAGAAGACAGGGATAATATGTGGGGAGGAAAAGGACTAGCAGGAGTGAGGAAGGGGGACATGAGAGCATAATGGAGGATAAATATGAGCAATGTACAAGGATTTTATGCATGTATGGAAATGTCATAATGAAACCCATTAATTTGTACACTAAAAAAATTCTAATAGAAAATAAATAAAATACAAAATAAGACCAAGCCAGCTGGGTATGGTGGCACACACCTATAATCCTAGTGCTCCAGAGTCTGAGGTGGGGATTGAGAGTTAGAGGGCAGCCTGGGATACACAACGAGATGAATAAGGAGGAGGAAAAGAAGGAAGAGGAGGAGGAGGAGGAGAGAAGGAGGGGGAGGAAGGATGAGAAAAAGGAAGGAAGGAAGGAAAGCAGGAAAGAAGGAAGGAACGAACGAATGAACAAACAGAGGGAGGGACAGATCAGGCTATTTGCAATTTCCCCAATGCAGTTCCTCCATGAACTTCCATATTTTCATGTTACTACTCAAGTTGTCTCATCAAACTGGAATGTTCTACCAGTCTATCTGAACAACCATGACCAACACAAAAGTTTCTTGCCCTCCCATTCCCATGATTCCCATGTTTCACATGATAGTTGCCTTTGTCCCTTCTGGTGGTGGTTTATGGCTTAATTTAGCACAAGGTCCAATTCTCTCCATTCTCCTACTTTAGGTCTCAGCTCCTCTTCCTGAAGTATAAATTTCCCTACTCTTCCTACCTTAATTGGGATAGACCTGAGTAAAAAATCTCTCAAAAATATTGTCTCTTTCTTCTAAACCACATCAATCTTCTCCAGGTACATTGATCCCACTAAACAATATGCCTTGGAGAAGGGATGAAAGTATTTTGGTTGATGGAAAATATTAAGCCTCCATTACAAATTAATGACTTTGCATTGTGATCTATATCTCAGTCTTGTGAGAAATTTTTGTTAATCTAGCACCAAGAAATGGATCATTTTGAGGAAGCTGAGGAAGATGGATTTTTGGATCAGAAAGGTAAGGTTCAAAGCCTGGACTTCAATTAATTTAGTGCACCCATTTTTCATTTGAGCCTTGTGAGCTACCAGCCAGCCCAGTGCCACTGTCTCACCACACTTAAACGTATTCCAACAGAGATTGTGATTCATTTTTTCAGTACTGTCATAATATAAAACAAATCCTTTAATTTTTCAAGTGTTTTAAAAAAAATTACACTTAAGCCAGCCTTGATGATAAGCACAAAATTTACCAGTTAAAAAAAATATTTTAAAACCACAACAGCTCAAGTGCCCACAGTACTTAGCACTACTCTAGGGGCAATAAAAGGGAATCTTAACCTTCGTAATGTGATTTCACTCTCTGAAACTGCATTGCCTCCTTTCCCAGAGAGTAAAGGTAAATCAAGTTGCCATTACTTCCTACTAATCTGCCCCAAACTCTCTTCTGGCTCACAGGAAAACTAATTTCTGACAAAACAAAAATTAAGGTATGATGAACTCATCCCCTGTTTCTCCACAAACAAGAAAGCAGAACTCCTTTTCACTAAATCAGTAAATAAATAAACAACTTTCCATGCAAGGTCAGTTGGTATCTAATAAGTATTTTTTAAAATCTTTTTCTTTCTAGATTTTCTTTAAATTTTCTCCTTCCAATATTGCCTTTTCTTATAGAGGCAAATCAGACCTCTTTTTATACTGCCTTTCTTTCCCTAAGAAAAGCACTGCATCTAGAAGACAAAATATGCTCAAGAGTAGTGATAAAAATAATATTAAAATGTGATTCATATTTTAATAAAACTTAAGAACAACTATTTAGGATACCAAATTGTTACCTCAACTAACTCTTAAAGTTTAAGTAAGAATTGCTTCACCAAGTATGAAATAATTAATTTCATTTAAAAAATTCTTCCTTTCAAATGTTTTGAACTGTAAAAGAAAATTTGTCCAATGTTGACCTTTTCCTGAATGCCAAACTCAGAGCAACCCTATGTGCAACAGAATGAAACAATCTCCATTCTGTGCCAGGCACATGATCTTTTTTATGTTTAAGTCCACTGTTGTAGCAACTGTGTTGATTCATCTAGTTGAGTGTCTTCCTTTTATAAGTTGATCTGCCACTCTCCCAGACATCATGTCCTTCTTCAGGGACTGGTCCCTCTAAACAAGATGTCTAAAACACATAAGATGCAGTCTAGCCATCCTTGCTTCAAAGAAGCATTCTGGTTACACTTCTAGGATAGATCTGATGGTTCTTTTGGCAGTCTGTGGTATATTCAGTATTCATCTCCAGCACCAGAATTCAAAACCATCATTTCTTCTCCTGTCTCCCTTACTCAAAGTCCAGCTTTCACAACCATATTATGTGACTGAAAATACCATGGCATGAGTCAGACACACCTTAATCTTCAATGTGACATCTTTACTTTCCAACACTTTAAAGAGATCTTTTGCAGCAGCTTTTCCCAGTGCAATGAATCTTTTGATTTCTTGACTGCTGCTTCCATGGGTGTTGATTGTAGAACTAAGGAAAGCAAAATATTGGACACCCACAATCATTTCTCCCATGTATCATGAAATTGCTTACTGACCCAGTTGTAATGATTTTTGTTTTGTTGATGTTGAGGCAGAATTCATACTGAAGGCTGTGTTCTTTGATCTTCATTAGTAAATGTTTCAAATCCTCTTCACTTTCAGAAAGCAGAGCTGTGTCATCTGCACAATGCACATTGTTAATGAGTCTTCCTCCAAACATGATGCTGTGTTCTTCTTCATAAAGTACAGTTTCTCTGATTATTTGCTGGGCATAGAGATTGAAGAGGTATGGTGAAAGGATACAACCCTGACGTGCACCTTTCTTGACTTTAAACCACATAGTGTTTCCTTATTCTATTCGAACAACTACCTTCTGGTGCATGTACAGATTCCTCATAAGTACGATTAAGTGCTCTGGTATTCCCATTCTTCACAATGTTATCCATAATTTCTTATGATCCACACAGTCAAATGCCTTTGCATAGTTAACAAAACATAGACATCTCTCTGGTATTTTCTGCTTTCAACCAATATCCATCTGACATCAGCAATGATGTCCCTAGTTCTATACCTTCTGCTGAATCTGGCTTGATTTTCTGGCAGTTCCCTGTCTATATACTTCTGCAGTCACTTTTGAATGATCTTTAGCAAAATTTTGCTTGTGTGTGATATTAATGATATCATTTGATAATTTCCACATTTGATTGAATCCCCTTTCTTGGGAATAGGCACAAACATGGATCTCTTCCAGTCAGTTGGTCAGGTAGCTGTCTTCCAAATCTCTTGGCATAAACAAGTGAGCACCTCCAGTGCTGCATGTTTGTTGAAACATCTCTATTGGTATTCCATCAATTCCTGGAGCCTTGTGTTTCATCAATTCCTTCAAAGCAGCTTCCACTACTTCCTTTAGTATCATTGGTTCATAATCATATGCAACATCTTGAAATGATTGGTCAACCACTAATTCTTTTTGGCATAACAACTCTGTGTACTCCTTCCATCTTCTTTTGATGTTTACTGCATTATGTAATATTTTCCCTGTATAATCCTTCACTATTGCCACTCAAGGCTTGAATGTTTTCAATTCCTTCCACTTGAGAAAAACAGAGTGTGATCTTCCCTTTTGGTTTTCTATCTTCAGCTCTTTGCACGTGTCATTATTTGATTTTTTTCTTTTGAGTTGCCCTCTGAAATCTTCTGTTAAGTTCTTTAATTTCATTATGTCTTCCTTTTACTTTAGCTACATTCAAGGGCAGGTTTCAGAGTCTCTTTTACATATAAGTTGGTCTTTTCTTTTTTTTTACTGTCTTTTTAATAAGCTTCATTTTCCTCATTAATGATGTCTCTGATGTCATGACACATATCATCTGGTCTTCAATATTTAATGTCTAATGCATCAAACTTGTTCTTGTGGTAGTTTCTGAACTCAGGTTGTATATACTCAAGGTCATCCCTTGGTTCTCATACACTTATTCTAATTTTCTTGAGTTTCAGTTTGAACCTTCATATGAGCAGTTGATGGTCTGTTCCATAACCAGCACCTGGTCTTGTCCTAACTTTTGATATTGAGCTTTTCCATTGTCTCTTTCCACATATGTAGTCAGTTTGGTTCCTGTATGTTCTATTTGCTGAGTTCCATGTGTGCAGTTGCTGTTGGTGAAAAAATGTATTTGCAATGAAAAGGTCATTTGTCTGACAAATTTCTATCATGTGATCTCCTGTATTGTTTGGTGACCAAGACCATATTTTCCAACTACTGAGTCTTCTTGTTTCCAACTTTTGTATTCCAGTCACCAGTAATTATCAGTATATCCTGATTGCAGGCTTGATGTATTTCAGACTGCAAAGGCTGGTAAAAATCTTCCTTATCTTCATTTGTGGCCTTAGTCGTGGGTGCATAAATTTGAATAATAATCATATTAACTGGCCTTCCTTATAGGCATATGGATATTATTCTATCACTGACAACACTGTACTTCAGAACAGATCTTAAGATGTCTTTTTTTGTTGATGAATACAACCCCATTTCTCTTTAGTTTGTCATTCCCAGCATAGTAGACCATATGATTATCTGACTCAAAATGGCCTATGTCTGTCCATTTTAGCTCACTGATGCCTAGAATGTCAATTTTTATGCATTCCATTTCTCTTTCAATGATTTTTAATTTTCCTAGATTCATACTACTTACATTCCATGTTCCAATTATTAATGGATGTTTACAGTTGTTTTTCTTCATTTTGAGTCATGCCACATCAGCAAATGGAGGTCCCTAGTGCTTTCCTCAATTCCACTCATTATGGTAGACTCCACTCCAAGGAGATAACTTTCCCCCATTATCTTTTGAGTGCCTTCCAACCTAGGGGGTTCATTTTCCGGTACTATATCTAACAGTGTTTCTCTGCTATTCATAAGACTTTCAATAGCTAACTGTTTCAGAAATGAATTAAACATATCCTTCTCCCTAATCTATCTTAGTATGGAATCTCAGCTGAAACCTATCTACCATGGGTGACCCTGTTGGTATCTGTAATACTGGTAGCAGTTTTCAGCATCACAGCAACATGCAAGACTCCACAGTATGGCAAACTGACAGAAAAGTAGGGGGCCAAATGTCTTATATATGCAAGAAATATCAAGAACTAAAATAAGTCAACAATGTCTATATTTATAAATAAAAGTACCCAAGGAAGTAAAGAAAATGTTATCATTACTTTGTCTACAATATAATAGAAGGAATTATTAAACCAACTTTCTCTTTTGCTTAAAGAAGGGAAACAGAGACTCCAATGATTAACTGTAAAATCAATATTAATTGCACTGACTTATTTCTTAGCATATAAAATATTTTCAAGCTCATTTTTTTAAAAAAAGTTTTAAATACAAAGAGGCTAACATAAACAACTATGACAAAATGATACCTTATGATATATTCAAATCCAATCAAAAACAAATTTCAAGTCAGCATTAAAGAGAGTAGCAAGCAAGGTAAAAACAATTCTATGTATATTATGGATTTAAAATTATTAAAGACTTTTACCAATATTATTTAATTTATATATTTTATAATAGATAAACAAAATATTTTAAACAATTATTTGATGCTTCTTTCTTTTTAGGAAAAGATAAAATTACCCTATAGCCCAGGTATTATGTTATAATTTAGTGATTATGTGAATTACATTTGATATTTCATTTCTATGTTATTCCAAAAAGTGGCTTCATTTCTTCATAAGCCACACAGCCAATACCTACTGCAGGAAGCACCTTTATGATGTTAGGGGTGATGCCCCTGAAAAAACCCCTTTTGCCTTCTTTGTTATATATTTCTTGAATGAGCTGAATCATAGGTGTTGCTCTTTCTTCCACACCAGCTATAAATTTAAAAAAATGAATTATTTAGTATTTAACCTTTATGCATTAAGACAGTCAAATAATAATGAGAATTTACAGAAATTAAAATTACTTCAGAGTGTATCTCTCCACCTACATACAGTCCTTGGCTGTTCATTAGCTTCTAGACATGTGGTCATTTAAATTTAGTTAAAATTAAATGAAACTAAAAATTCAGCTGCCCTGACAGTAACATTTCAAGTGTCTGACAGCCACATATGACCAGTGGCTACTATACTAAACAATACAGACATAAAGTATTTCCATCACTGCTGAAAGTCCCATTGAATAATCTGAAAGTCTTTCATGAGAGACCTCAAAGGAGCATTTGTAATTGGGAATGACACAGATAGTTTGATAGAAGAATAGATGGATGATGGAATGAGTACAGAAATTCTCTACTTCAGTTGTAATAGAAGGCAAGCCCCAAAACATAATCAAAAAAGAGAAGGATAAAGAGAATGTAAATGAATATCATATCACTTACCATATGACCCCTTAACTAGTTTACTGAAGAAGACAACAATAGGATTATGTGAGGGTTTTTTTCTTCTTGATAAAGGTGTTGTCTTAAAATCTAAAAATCTCCAACATTTCACTTAGAGAGGAACAAAACAGATACCCTCCCTTCTACTTAATCTTTCCTCCTTAAGTAGAACAAAATACAAAATAATTGAATTCAATTCCACAAATATATTAAACCTCAGATGTGGAATATGACAATGATAGCAGAACCAGGGAGGACACTACATATTCCTGTGGAATAACTGTCAATTCAACTTGAAGAAAGCAAAACTTTTTCTAATGTTCTACATGATACTTGATAGTTAAAAAATTAAAGAGAACATCAGCAACTGAGGGAAATGTGGAGAGTTCCAAACAAAACTTTGAATAAGAAATAAAATCTAAAATTTACAAAAGGCTCTAGTTAACAAAATAATTCAAGTCTCATACTTTAAATCTGTTAGTTTTTAACTTATTTATCAATTCTACAGTTTTCTATGTTTGAAATCATTAATTTATATTTAAAACATTCATTTTAACTTAGTTATTATTTCTTTAAAAAAACGAAACAGAAAAAACTCACCTTCAGCCTGCATGCGAGTTCTAATAAGGTACAGAGGGAAGCTGGCTAACTGACCACAAGTGTGAGACAATGTACTACAGCCCAGCAAAATCATTATCCCAGGGTTTACAGAGTTTTCTGAAAAATGCTCCAGCCAATAATTCTTCAAAAGCTGGTAGAGAGGAAAGTAATAATATCTTTTAATTACTATGCAATTCTAAGGAAAATAAAACTTTGGTACAGAGAGGCTCTCACTGCTCCCTTATCAGGGACAGGATGCACAGATGTTTGCAAACAAACTGAGTTTTGAGTTCTTATATGTTTGTGGCCTTGTGTTTTATTTTGCTTTTTCATTTTTTATTTTGTTTTGTGTTTCCTTTGCTTGCTTGTTTGGGTTTTAAAGACAATTGAAGACTAGAGAAAAATTCTGGAGATCTCACAGGTGAGATCTCAAAGTGAGATCTCTACAGACTATTGTAGAGAGGAAGACCCCACAAGCTACTGTAGGTTAACAAAATGTTACTTTCTCAACTCATCTTTCCAAATTTGCTTTTCCTCAAATAAAAGTGGCTGGAAGAAGCTATTTAGAGATTGTTGTTGTTAGGTGCCATCGAGTCATGTCTGACTCATAACGACCCTCATAAGGTTTTCAATGGCTAATTGTTTAGGGATTGCCTTAGGAGTGGATTGCCACATCCTTCTCCCTATTTAGAGACAGTGAATTCAAAATATCACTTAGGTACATGTTTTCTTTTTTGATTTTATGAGACAGGGTCCTGGAACTTTAGGCCTGGACCTGCCTCAGCCTCACCAGCATGCCCAGCTCAACAGACACTTTAGAACTGTTCATTTATTAAAGGATAGCAATGATGTTACTATTATGTACTAGAACAATATTCAAATGTATAATTTGATGCTTTTGAAAAAATAAATTTCAAAATGTCTTTCCTCAGTGTGTACTTATTATAGTCATGCAACAATAAAAAGAGAAATGTGTAATGGCACTCTGGTATGAAAGCAAAACATGAAATGTACAACAAAAGAATGTAGAAATACCAACATAAACAGTACAAACAAATTTATTTTAATAGGATCACAAAGGCAAGAAAATAAAAAAGGAAAGAAATGCATCTTGCAATATGCAATAACCTAAACATCTACAAAAATATAATTGTTTTTGTTAAAATGCCAAGTTAAATTAGCTACCTTTCACATAATAGTCATACTATTTGCCAAACACACTACGGGGTCCATTCTTAGAGAGCTGCCTCCATATTGACAATGAATTTAAGTTATTCAAATAACATGCTCCCACCTGGTTTTTATGACCAAATAGTAACTCATGTTAAGGTGGTCTTCTTGAGACAGATATATGGTCATAAAACTGAAATGACAAGCTGAAAAGGTAGTCTTTCCCTGGAATCCTCCTGACTGATAAGCACTGCCTATCAAGGGGTTTGCCCTATCTCCATGCTGGCTCTCATCTGCAATATCTAATTATTATTCTCTTCAATTCTAATTTTCACAAATGTAAATGAATTTGTCCATTTTTTCAATCTTACCTGCACATCAGATTCTGATGGGCAATTAGAAAACCTGAATTCCAGGCCTTTCCTGGGATAATTAAATGAGAATATCTCTGGATGTAGCTCAAGAATTCTGTTTTAAAAGACCCAAATGTAGGTGATTCTGATATGCATATAGGGTTGAAACTACTATTTTATCAGAATTTAGCCATACTACCCTGGCATTTGATCCTGTCAGATCTTGGAAGCTGAGCAGGGTCGGGCCTGGTTAGTACCTGGATGGGAGACCGCCTGGGAAAACAGGGTGCTATAAGCTTGGGAAAAAGGCCTGGCATCCCACTACCGAGAAGAATATGATAAACCCTATCAATAGAAAGAAACCGAAAATGCTATGAATAGCAGAGAAACACTGACAGTGCAGGGCATGGCATGGCGTCAGGGAATATTTCATTCTGTCGTACATATGGTTGCTCTGAGTCAGACCCAACTAGATGGCACCTAACAACAACAAAATCACTATTACCAAGAACTAATTTACAAAATAATACCAAACAAAAAATTATCAGAATACTGGATGTCTAACATATAAAACAAAAAGGCAAATCAGAACATTCAGTTCAACTGGGCACAGTGGCACACGTTTGAAATCCCAGCAACACGGGAGGTGGAAGCAGAAGGATCGCAGGTTCAAGGTCAGCGGCAGCCTGCATAACTTAGTGAGACCCTATATCAAGATAGGGGGCTGAAATTTAGCTCAGTTGGTACAGCACCGCTCTGTAGTCTCTGAGGTCCCAAGTTCAATTTCCAGCACCTCAAAAATGGGAGAAAAACAGGGTAATCCACTCCTGAGGCAATCCCAAAACATTCAGCCATTGAAAATCCTGTGAGGGTCGCTATGAGTTGGATGCAACTTGATGAACAACAACATCTCAAGATTTAAAATAAATAAATAAATAAATAACTTAAAGATAGGCTAGGGGAGCAGCCTAGTAGTAGAACACTTGCAAAGTATGTGCAAGGCCCTGGATTAAACCCCTAAGTACCCCCCAACAAAATAAAAATTCAGTTCACTACTTGGTCAGAAAATATTTCATGCAAAGTCACTTATAACCATATTTAAATAAAACAGTTCTATTAGTCAAAGGGTTCCATAAACTTTGTAGGCTGATAAAAGTGTAACCAAAAGTGATGTAATAGTTGCACGATGGAAAAAGCCAATGCTGTATTACTCTGTAACCCAGCATCATTTACCAATAAAGGGGGAAAAAAACAATTGTATCATATTTTCAAGTATAACACATAATTTCGTATTTTGAGAATGAACTCACTTCATAAACAGCAAGATCTACGCCTGCATAGGGTACAATGCCCAGCAAGTTAGGAACATAACCTTTGTAAAAGGTTCTGACACCTTCTTGTTTCAGAAGCTTCTTGCCACAATCAATAACCCCAGAATACTCTCCAGTTTTAGCTACAATCAGTCTGGTCTTTACTACCTACATGTGAAAGAATATAAGAAAGGTGTATTGATCAGATTCATCCAAATCATCCAGCAATCTAGTTGAGGTTTATTGTATCACGATACTTACAAATTTTTATAGAAATCAAAAAGAAAGCAATCATAAACTAATTCCAACCATTCAGTAGCTCTTAATTATTAACACTTGTTATTAAGAACAGGTGATAGAAGAGAGATTTTTAAAAATTATTCAAACAAGAAAATAAAGTGAGTGTGCCTTTGATTGACACATCCACTTAAACTCCTTTACTATGCTATAAGGCAATGTGTTCTGGCACAAATTCATTCCAGACAGTATTATTGCATAATATAAAGCAACCACTGTCAAAATACAAGTTTAAAAAGTATATGGTCATGTTTAAGTGAAGAATCAATATAAGAAAAGCATTCTATACATTTGTAAATACTCTGGGAAGTAAAGCCTACACACTGTAATTTAGTATGACTTGGGCTCATTCTGTGCTCATAATGTAGTAACATCATTGAAGCAATGAGGACAAAAGTAGGTGCCAGCTGGCTCTGTATGATCGATATTCCCAGCCCCAGCATAATTCTTCAAAAAGAGTTTCACTCCTTGATGTCTTAATTTCCATTAATTTACTATGTCCGGCTGTGAATCCAATCCACATGCTATTCTAATCCACATCTGATATTGTAGCCCTCTAGAACTGTTGAAAGGGTGTGAATTAGATTCAAGAATATATGATAATTTACAGGCACTCTATATGCTTGAAGAGATGACTCTCCCAAACAGCCAAGAAAAAAACGTATAAACTTTGTTTTGATTGGGCAAGCTAGGGAGTCACCTGTATGCAGTCAGTAGGAAGGCTTTTCTTTCAGTCACCTCTCTGAGGACCAGATACTTTGGGTAATCCCATTCTTAAAGTTCTCTGTCTTCTCTATGACAGTGTACTCTTGTCTTACCCAAGTAAATCTTTTCTGCCTGCTTCACATATAATATCACTGGTATGTATTTCTCTCCTTACTCCCTAGATTAAGAACTTCTCAAAAGTTTTCTCAGGAAAAAAAACTTTATTTGGGGTTTAGCTCAGTTGGTAGAGTGCCGCCCCACACTCCTCGAGGACCTGGGTTCGATCCCCAGCACCCCAAAAGTAGAAGGATGTGGAAATCCACTCCTGAAGCAATTGCAAAACAATAAACCATTGAAAACCCTATGAAGGTCACTATGGGTCAGATTTGACTTAGTGGCACCTACCAACCAACATCTACCAAATATTTTCCTTAGACACTCTCATGGCTTCAAATAGCAGAGAGGTGACACACCAAAACTTGAACTCTCAAGTATCAGTATCACATTTGCAATGGCTTGCTGAAAAATCATAAGTTGGTTGTCCCATAACCACTGAAATTAAATATGCAAATATGAACTCATCATCTTTCAGAGTCTGGGTTTCCTCCTCTGTCCTCTGTTAGGGATGTAACTCAGATGCGGCTATCTGGGAATTCAGGTACATGACTCAGATAGAACTTCACTTTCTCACTTTTCCATTTTCCTGCTTTCCATTTCTCAAGTTTTGCGTTCTCAACGCAGTTCCAACAGGAATGAATTTCCCCTAGCCACTGTCATATTTCAAGCTCTTAGTACCACTTCCCTGAGTAAGGACACTATCATATCTTCCCATCTTCCTAGTCCCTTTTCCTCTTAAAAAAATTCCAAGGTAATATTTCAAGCTCCAAAGTCTTTAATGGCTTCTTTTATTTTAAGGAACTAAAATTAAAATCAAGAGCTGTTCTAATTGGACCCAAATCCTCCATCTATGCTATTGTCTAGCCCAAAACTAAATGCCTACTGTTTTTAATCTTCACTCCTTTGCTCACACTGTTATTTCCACCTGATATGCTCTTAATAATCCCTGCATGTCCAACTTTGAAGCCAAAATCACACACTGTATTTATGACTTTCATAAAATCTCTGTTGTTGTTGTTGTTAGGTGCCATCGAGTCATGCCTGACTCACAGAGACCCTTATAGGGTTTTCAATGGCTGAGTGTTTCGGGATTGCCTCGGGAGTGGGTTGCCACGTCCTTCTCCTGTGCTCGGGGGTCACGTAACTAAAATCTACCTAAAATCTCTAGGTAGAAATAATTTCTTCCCTTTGATTTTCCATGACACTACATATTGATCTGTCTTCTAGAATTTATTTTTTTCTATTTTGGGTCATCATTGATGAATGTGTTTTATTCCCTCTTCTACACTGTAAGTCCCATAATCAGAATGCCTATCTAACTCTTCTTTGGATCCTACATCACACCTAGTAAAGTACCTAAAATTTTAATGATATGTAATTCAAATTTCCCTGATTAATGGATAAGTGATTCTGCTCATCAGTCAAGAACTATATAAACAAAATTATTGATCTTCCTGGTCTGTCTACAGTACTACTTTTGCCCTAAACAGCAAAAATGTCCACTGAGTCCAAGTGATGCAAGATTTAAATTGTGTAGCTATAAAGCTACTTATTATACAAAATAGCAATTTAGAATTCACTTATAAGAAATTATAATTCTCATTAAAAGCATGACTTTAGTTAAATTTTTATAATAATACATACCTCCATGGGGTAAATACAGGTCTGGGCAGTTGCACCAGCCAGTGAACCGGCTATAAATCTTTCAAGAATTCCTATATGAGCACCATCAAAACTAAGCAATTTCTTATACTGCATGAATAAAAATATTCAAATGTATAATGTTACTGAAATAAAATATATACTGTCTCTAAATTTATAAAATTAACTGATAGTACCAAATCATATTAAAATGTGCACAAGATACCCAATATTAGCACAACCTAGTAAAACACTTGATTTTAATTTCTATGTAATAGTTAAGTAAAAGCCTTGTATTCTTCTTCCTTTTTCCTTTACTTTTTCTGCAGAATAAATCAATAGCAACATTAAATTACTTAACCCTATTCATGAATGTTATTTCTTAAAGGACATGCAAATGATACAAAGAGGGCAAGGATTACACCTTTTACCTTATTTATTTATTTATTCATTCATTTATTTATTTATTTATTTATTTATTTATTTATTTATTTTGCAGTACAAGGGGATTGAACTCAGGGCCTCACCATGCTAGCCAAGAGCTCTACCACTGAGCTGTACCCACACCTCCATTTTTAATTTTTTTTCTAGGATTGGTTTTAGCCTTTTCATGTCCTCCCATTTAAATGCTTCTTGGGATTGTGTGGACTATAAAATTGTACTTTGCAATATCAAGCATGTTACAATTTTGCGTATGGATTTCTTTTGTTCTGTGAATTCAGAATTATTGTGTTGAACTTGTGCTTCTATTTATAGATGTCTATTTTGAGATAGGGTCTCACTAAATTGTATAGGCTGCCTCTAGTCTCAAACTTGTAATCCTCCTACCTCAGCCTCCTGAGTAGCAGGGATTATAGCATGTGCTGTAGTGCCTGGCTCTTTTACCTCTTTTTAGCTCCATACCTTACACAGGGAAGACACTTAATATTGTTTGGTTATTGGGAAATTAGAAATAGTAACTTAATATGACAGGCTCTTTTTGTTACATGGAATATAGTAAAAAAAAAAAAAAAAAAAAAACCAATACAACAATGAAGACTATGCTGACAGGGTTTCAGATAAAAATGATGACTATATTGGGAATTTGACTAAAGGGTATCTTTGTTAACTGTGGAAAAGAATTTGGCTGCATCTTGCCCATGCCCTCAGATATCTTGTCTTAATTTTGCTTAAGGGAAAGTTAAGTATAAACGTGATGGACTAGTTCACTTGGCAGAGGAAATTTGAAAGCAACAAATCATTCAGACTGCAATGGGTTGGCTGCTTTCAGCCAAATTTGCAGTGAAAATTGGGAAGAAAAGGAAACACAGTGGAAAGATTTATAAAATTTACATATTGTCCAGGAATAGAGTATGTACCATAAGAGATTGGTACCATTAATAAGGAGCCAAGTAGCTGGATACATTGGTGTATACCTGTAATCCCAGATATATAGGAGGCTGATGCAGGAGGATCATGAGTTCAAGGCCAGTCTGCACAACGTAGCAAGACCCTGTCTCAAAAATAAGAAAAAAAAATAGGGATAGAAGATTTAAATAACTAAAATTATAAATCAAAGAGATATTATAGCCAATATCTCAGAAATAAGAATGATTATATTACTATGAAGAATTACATGCCAGCAAACAAGATAACCCAGAAGAAATATATAGATTCCCAGAAAAAAATAAAATCTATTAGCTCAATCAAGGAAAAATAGAAAGGCTGAACAGACCAATAACAAATAAGAAGATTAAATCATGAATCAAAAATGTCCCAACAAAGGAAAGCCAATGACTAGATGAGTTTATGGATGAATTCCACCTAACATTTAAGAATTGATGTCAATCTTCCCTAAACTCTTTCAAAAAATAGAAAACAGAAAAGTCCCAAACTCATTTTATGAGGACTGCATCATACTGATTCTAAACCAGACAAAGACATCACCAAAAAGAAAACTACAGGCCAATATCCTAATAAACATAGCTGAAAAAATACAGCTGGGCATAGTAGCACATACCTGTAATTCCAGTGACTCAGGAAGCTGAGGCAGAAGGATCATGAGTTCAAGGCCCGAGGCAGCCTCCACAATTGAGACCCTGTTTAAAAAAAAAAAATTAAAGGGGATGGAGGTACAACTCACTTGTAAATCACTGCCTAGTATGCGTGAGGCTCCAGACTCAATCTCTCAGTACTGGAAAATAAATCCTCAATAAAATACTAGCAAACCAAACTCAAGAAGCATATTAAAAGGATCATACAATGTGATCAAGTGGTATTAATCATTGGGATACAAGGGCGGTACAACATACTCAAATCTATCAATGTGAAACAACACATTACAAAATGAAAGAAGAAAACACATTATCATCTAAATAGACACAGAAAAAGCACTCAACAAACTTCAACATTCACTCATGATTAAAATTCTGAAAACATAGGTACAGAAGTTCACAAAGGTCACACATGAACTAGCAGCTAATATTGCTGTGGTTTGAATGGCACCTCCAAAACTCATGCTGAAATTTAATTGCCATTTTAACAGTAACAAGAAGTGAGGCCTTTATAAATTGACTAGGTTATAGAGGTTCTTCGCTTATCAGTGGCTTAATGTCATTATCATAGGAGTGGGTTAGTTGGTCTTGGAGTGGGTGGTAAGAAAGCAACTTCAGCCCCCTTTGTTTCCTCTTTCACTCTCTCACCTTCCACCATGGGATATGCAGTCTTTTGCCCTTTCACCTTCCACCATGGCATGTTGTTGTTGTTAGGTGCCGTCGAGTCGAGTCCGACTCATAGCGACCCTATGTACAGCAGATCAAAACAATTGCCGATTCTGTGCCAGGCAAACAATCTTATTTATGTTTAAGCCCATTGTTGCAGACACTGTGTCAATCCATCTGGTGGAGGGTTTTCCTCTTTTGCGTTGACCTGCCACTCTTCCAAACATGATGTCCTTCTCCAGGGATTGTTCTCTCCTGACTACATGTCTGAAATATGTAAGACGCAGTTTGGCCATTTTTGCT
>VMDO01014863.1:0-30785 GCA_007922755.1 Pedetes capensis | reverse complement strand
TCTAGGACAGATCTATTGGTTCTTTTGGCAGTCCATTCCACCATGGCATAGGCAGTATGAAGACCCTCTCCAGGTACTAAGCCCTTGACCTTGGACCTCATGACCTCCAGAACTGTGAGAAATAAATCTCTTTTCTTTATAAATTACCCAGTCTGTTGCATCTGTAATATTAGCAGAAAATGAACTAAGACAAACATCATGGTCAATGGGGGAAAATGGAAAGCTTTTCCTCTGAGATCTAAGAAAAGACAAGAATGTCTACTCTCAATATTTCTGGTCAGCATAGTGCTGGAAGTCCTAACTAGAGCAATTATACAAGAAAAAGAAATAAAAGGCATCACTGAAGGAAAAGTAAAATTGTTTCCAGCTGACATAATCATATATGTAGAAAAACCTCAAGACTTGCACCCTCCCAAAAATACCATTAGAACTAATAAATTCAGGAAAGTAGAAAGACAGAAAAATTAACATATGAAAATCATTCACATTTCTGCCAAATGGACTTAGGCAGCTCCTGGGCAGGCAATGGTGGTGCCCTGGCAGATCCTCCTGGCCCTGTGGATGTTGGGGCTAGGCCCTGGGAGGATGGCACTGTAAAGCACAGCCTCACAGGGGTGGAGGCAGATGGGCTGGGGCACCTGGCCATGTTGGAGGTGACCTGGAATTTACTGCAGCACTGGGGTACCAGCTTCAAGAGGGGCGCCAACTCTGACTCCTGAGGCCAGCTGGTGGAAGTGATGAACGAGAATCAGATATCAGCAAGACGTACAAATAGAAGCCCAAGCTCAACACAATAAGTCTGAATTCACAGAACAAAAAAAAACCCATACGCAAAATTGTAACATGCTTGGAATTGCAAAGTACAGTTTTACAGTCCACACAATTCTAAGAAGCATTTAAATGGGAGGACATGAAAAGGCTAAAACCAATCCTAAAGAACATTCTCACATATAATAAAGAATTCCCATTTGATGTTCAGCCTGTCCTATTAAGAATTTTAGCACCTAGTGAAGAAGGGAATTTGGAATTTGAGGAAGATGAAGAGAGTGGTGCTGGAGCAGGGTCTCCTGACTCTTTTCCTGCTAGAGTTCCTCGTACTTTGTTACCAACGCTGCCATCAGAACCAGGAATGACATTACTCATTATTAGAATTGAGAAAATCGGTCCAAAGGACTCTGTCCAGTGCACTGATCCCTATATTAGAGTTAGCATAAAGGACCTGAATGGCATACATTTAACTCCTGTTCAAGATATTCCTGTGGCTTCAAGAAAAGAAGATACATATGTTCATTTCAGTGTGGATATTGAGCTCCAGAAGCATGTTGAAAAATTAAACACAAATGCAGCCATCTTCTTTGAATTCAAATACTACAAGGCTAAAAGAAAAACTTTACCAGGACCAAGTGTTTTGCTTTCATGGGGATGGATGAAATTAAACCTGGGCCCATTGTAATAGAACTATACAAGAAACCCACTGACTGTTAAAGAAAGAAATTGCAATTATTGACCAAAAACCCACTTTATTTGCATGTGCATCAAACTTTGCACAAGGAATGATCTTGATACAGATAACCCAGAACTTCTGTGAATGTTACCACAGAGTAGAAACCATCACAGCCCTGTGTAGCATATTCTCCCTTCAGGAGCTAGGAAATGAACTGTAACATGCCTGTAGGCCAGTGAGTCCATTGCAAAGCTGTGTCACAGAACTCCAACTCCAGCACATCACTGACATATAAGACTCCTTGGAATACAGGTATATTGTAGAATCTGAAACATGTTTTTACTCTTCTATTAATGATGCAATTAGTAGTCTATTTTCTTTTTTATTGGAAATTTATAATGTACAACTTAATGTGTTTGATTCTGACATGTATTTCATTGTGAAATCTCCATATATGCGTTCCATTGTATATTGCACACATAACTTCCCCCTTACCCTCTCGTGCCCCTCCTCCCCCATCCTCTACCCCCCACACACCAATGGTCTCCTTTCTACTTGCATGTCTTTTTGTGGAAATATTTTTCTATAACCATGAATCCCGATTATGATTTAAGTCCAAACTTTTTTCTATATTATCTATCTTTTTATATTGTCAGCAGTATTACATGAATAATCTAGTCCATTTGCATTTTTGCCATCCTTTGGTATTTGTTGGTATTACTATAATTATTTCCTGAACTATTAAATTTGGGCTGTTTACTTTAAGATCGACCTCTTTCTCATTCCTTGCTCCACTTTGGCCCTCCTCCCGCTCCTGTCTTGTCCCATTATCGCTTCCTTTTGCTAGTTCCCTCCCTCCTTCTTTCTGCTCCTTAAGCCCCATTTCTGCTAAGTTTACATGAGCTTTTTATTTTGCTCCAATTTATGTATAGGATTTTTTCCTTCTTTTAAGTTTGATTCAGTTCCCACATATGGGTGAGAACATGTGGTATTTCTCTTTTTGGGCTTGCATTCCTTCACGTAAGATAGTTTTCTCCAATTCCATCCATTTTGCTGCAAATGATATTATTTCATTTTTGTAATTGATGAGTAGTGTTCCACTGAGTATATGTACCATAATTTTTTATCCATTCTTGTGTTGATAGGCACTTTGGTTGCTTCCATATCCTTGCTATTGTGAAAAGTGCTGCATTGAACATGGAGATGCAGGTGTCTCTGTGGTATGATGACGAATCTCCCTTTGGGTATATTCCCAATAGTGGTATAGCTGGGTCATATGGTAGATCTATTTTTAGTTTTCTGGTACTCCATATTGATTTCCAAAGTGGTTGAACCAATTTACAACTCCAACGGCAGTGTAGAGGGTTCCCTTTTCTCCACAGCCTTGCCAGCATTTGTTGTTATTTGTTTTATTGATCGTGGCCATTCTTACTGGAGTAGAGTGGAATCTCAGCATTGTTTTGATTTGCATTTCCCTAATGGCTAGGGATATTGAACACTTTTTCATGTGTTTCATAGCTTTACAGGCCTCTTCATTTGAGAACTGTCTGTTCAGTTCCTTTCCCCATTTGTGCTGTGGTAGGTGTGCTAATCTTGAAAATTAATACAGAAATAAAAATGTGCTTGAATTTACACATTTGCTCTCTTTTGCTCCAATTATGCTCTTTTGGTTTAAGTTAACTTCAAATTCTGGGATGAGGTAGGTGGGATAGTTCCAAACTGGTTTGGGAGGCATTGGACCAGTTATGTTTTCTAGAAAAGTCTGACTGAAAGTTTATAGGCTGCTCCTTAGACATGGTCTAATATCACCCTGATCTGATGGTTCTCCTTCTTAGAAATAGTGTGCCTTGGCCAGATCAGAATTCCATATGGGAGTGTTGCCCAGGTTGTAGCTGTGATTTTTTTTTTCCCAGATAGCTAGATTGTTTTTCTTAGAGGGATCACATTTATAGTCATGTAGACTAGCTGTTCTTCTGCATCACATGGTTGTTCTTTCTGATAGATCCTGGAGTTAGCATTGGGACCCTTAGAATAATTACAGATTTTTAGGTGGGTGTACAATGTCTTTTAAATTATGTAATCTAAAATTAAGGGGCTGGGATTTAGCTCAGTCGGTAGAGCGCTGCTCTGCAGTCTCTGAGGTCCCGAGTTCAATTCCCAGCACCCCAAAATGGGAGAAGGACCTGGCAATCCACTCCCAAGGCAATCCCGAAACAGTCAGCCATTGAAAACCCTATGAGGCTTGCTATGAGTCAGACTCCACTCGATGGCACCTAACAACAACAATGTAAAATTAATTGAGTCAGATGCTAATGAGATACTGCAGGAATACCTGCTGCTTTGCTGACAACTGATTGTGTAACCTTAAAACCTACACAATTCATAGAGTGATGAGTATGCAAAACCTGAAAAGATAGTCTATCTTTTAAAATTTAGATAGGATTGCCATTTATTTCCTACTTAAACTGATATTCATCCATATGAAAATATATAGGTCATTACCTTGACTATTTACATTACTTTTGAATTAATAACGAGGTATAAACAAAACTGTCATAGTACATGAGGTTGATATTTGATACACAGGACATTAAAATTTGTGATGGGCTTTCTGTGGATGAGGTATAGAACACACATATAATATTCACTGTTGAATGAGCAATGTGCTAGGGGAATGCAGTGTCAGTACTTGGCCTGTTTTTATAATAATGTAATAACCCTCATCATATCATTCAGTATGTTTCCTTTTTAACATAAGTAACCACAATTAAATTGTTATAATTCTTGCACTTCAAGAGAACTAGCAGTCACTTTCAGTTGTCTATTAGGTTAATCCTGTTTATTAGTTTCAGTGTTAACAAAAACTATATGAGCCTGAAAGACCTCTCAACCAAATGTAGTCTTGTGTTTCATTTTGGTTAAATTAATTTCAAGTGCTAAAATAATTCAGTCCACAGTAGCTGTAGGGGATGAAGAATTTGCCTTAATTAGTTTATTATTCACTCAGCTCTTAAACTCAGAGTTGTCAAATCTCCAGACTGTAAACTCCTCAAAGAGCAAGAACCACATTTTCACCATGTCATGTAAACCTTCTAAGGTGCTTGGTGGCACTCTGTACCCTGTGAAGTACTCAGTACCTTTTGTTTAATGTTGCTGATGAGACCTAAAAAATAATCCCTTAAAACTTACTATTAATATGTAGCAAAACTGAAAAAAACCATTCACATTTCTATATATGTAAACCATCTGGTAAGGAAATTAAGGAAACCCTATTCACAACAGCAAAAAAAAAAAAAGAATAAAATATTTAGGAACAAACTTAACCAAAGAGGTGAAAAAAATTGAATATTGAAAATTACCAAACATTAATGAAGGAAATTAAAGAAGATACAGATATATAGCAAGGCATCTCATGTTCATGGATTGGAAGAATTAAAATTGTTCAGTTGAGCATATTACCCCAAACTATCTACAGATTCAATGCAATCCTTATCAAAGTTTCAATATCATTCTTTCTATATAAAGAGAAAAAAGTTCTAAAATTCATATGGGACCAAAAAAAACCCTGAGTAGCCAAATCAATCTTGAGCAAGAACATAGCTGGAAGCATCATAACTTTATGATTTCAAAACATATTATACAGCTATAGTAACCAAAACAGTATGGTACAAGAATAAAGACAGACATCTAGATCAGTAGAAGAGAATAGAGTCTAGAAATAAATCCATACATATACAGTCAAATGATCTTTGACAAGAGTGGCAAAAACACACAATGGGAAAAAGGTTAGTCTCTTTAATAAATAATTCTGAGAAAATTGGATATCCACATACAGAAAAATGAAACAGCTTTTATTTCATACCATACACAAAAATCAACCCAAAATAGATTAAAGACATAAGATCTGAAACTGTAAAATTACTAGAAGAAAAATAAGTGAAAAGCTTCTGGACATTGGTTAGGGCAATGATTTTTCATATATGATGCAAAAAGCATAGGCAACAAAAAATAAATAAATAAATGGGACTTCACCAAACTATAAAGTTTTGGCACAGCAAAAGAAACAATTACCAGAGAAGGGTGAAAAAGGCAACCTAAAGAACAGGAGAACATATTTGCAAATCATATAGTAAATGATAGCGTAACAACAAAAATAAAAAACTCCCACAGCTCACTAGCAAAAATATAAATAATATGATTTTTTAAATGGGAAAAGGACTTACAATAGATATTTCTTCAAATAAAATGTACACTATTCCATAAAATGCCTATAGCAGTACCAGTATGGCATCCAATCCCATCAGATCTCAGAAGCTAAGCAAGGTTGAGCCTCATTAGTACTTGGATGGGAGACCGCCCAGGAACATCAGGTGCTGTAGGCTTGGGAGAAGGACCTGGCCACCCACTCTCAAAAAACAATCAGCCATTGAAAACCCTATGAATAGCAAAGAAGCACTGACACTAATGTTTTGCCTGTTGTACATAGGGTCGCTATGAGTCAGACACCAATTCCATGGCACCTAACAACAATTCCATAAAATAGAAGGGTAAGGAATAATCTCAATCTCATTCTATGAAATCAGTATCACCCTGATACCAAAACCAGATAAAGACACAGTAGAAAAAGAAAACTATAGGCCAATTTCTCTGATGAACACAGACATGAAAATCCTCAATAAAATACATGGAAACTGAATACAGCAACACATAAAAAAGATCATACATGATGATCAAGTGAGTTTCATTCCACAGATGCAAGGCCAGTTCAACATACACAAATCAATAAATGTAATACAATGCATCAATAAATTCATAGACAGAAATCATATGATCATCTCAATAGATGCAGAAAAAGCCTTTGACAAAGTTCAACATCCCTTCATGATAAAAGTCCTAAAGAAATTGGGAACAGTCTTTTTCTGTTCTTCTCTCATCATCTCTCTTCCTTCCCACTTGTAGCTCTTCTCTTCTCTCTCCAGCAACCATGTGCAGATCTCTCATTTCTCTCAGGCACACCATCTTCTCTGTTTATCCAAGACACCTTTCCTTCTAAGAGCCTGCTAACTCTCCTGTTCTCTGGCTTCTTTACCTTCCCCTGGGGAACAGAAACCTCCTTATGCTGATTCACCCATGGAACCTAGGATTTTCCAATTTCCTTTTCAGGTTTACTTAAGCTTCTCCAGGTGCCTTGTTTTCCCTGTAATTATTCCTTAAAGATGTACTAGCTTTAATAAAAGTATTCTATATTCTCTACTATAAGAAAAGAAACTGGAAATAGAAGGAACATACCTCATCATCATAAAAACCATATACAACAAACCTATAACCAACATTATACTAAATGGGGAAAACTGAAAGCATTCCTTCTAAAATCAGAAATGAGACAAAGGTGTCCATTCTCTCTACTCTTATTCAATGTGATTGAAGTTCTAGCCAGAGCAATAAGGCAAGAGAAGGAAAGAAAAGGGATACAATTAGGAAATGAAAAAGACAAATTATCCCGATTTGTAGATGATATGATGGAAAACTTAAAAGACCCTAAAGATTCCAACAGAAAACTCTTAGATCTGATAATTACCTTCAGCAAAGTAGCAGGATACAAAACCAACATTCAAAAATCAATAGCATGCTATATACTGATAACATACATGATGAGAAAGAAATAAAAACAGTAATCTCATTTACAATAGCCTCAAAAAAGTAAGCTATCTAGGAATAAATACTGAAGAAAGAAATTGAAGAAAACGCTAGAAGATGGAAAGACCTTTCTTGCTCATGGATCAAAAGAATTAATATTGTGAAAATGATTATATTACCAAAACTGATCTACAGATTCAATATAATAATCATTAACATTCCAATGAAACAGAAACAGAAAAAAATACTAGAATTCAAATGGAAGCAAATAAGATCCCAAATAGCCAAAGCAATCCTAATCAGAAAGAGCAATGCAGGAGGCATCACAATATATCATATCAAATATATTACAGGGTCATAGTAACAAAAACAGCTTGGTACTGGCACAAAAAAACAGGGAAAAGATCAATAGACCTTATGTTGTTGTTGTTGTTGTTAGGTGCTGTGGAGTCGGTATCCGACTCATAGCGACCCTCTGTACAACAGGGGAAACACTATTGTCAGTACTTCTCTGCTGTTCATAGGATTTTCAATGGCAGGTTGATTTTTGAGAGGGGGTTGCCAGGTCCTTCTCCCAAAATAGACCTTATAGAAGACCTTAAAATAAAGCCATGCAGCTACAGTTACCTGGTCTTTGACAAAGGTGCCAAAAAACATATATTGTAGAAAAGATGATCTCTTTAACAAATGGTGCTGGGGAAATTGGATATCCATATGCAGAAGAATGAAAGTAAATCTCTATCTCTCACTCCATACAAACATCAAATGGATCAAAGATCTTACTGTAAAACTGGAAGTTTGGCAATGAATAGAAGAAAACAGAGAAAATAGGCATAGGCAAATACTTTCGTAAAAGGACTCCAATAGTGCAGGAAGCAGTACCAAGAATTGACAAGTGGGATCACACAATATTAAAAAGCTTTTGCACAGCAAAGGAAACAATCAATACAGTAAAGGGAGAACCCACAGAATGGGAGAAAAATCTTTGCCAACTATATATTGGACAGAGGAATAATATCAGGAATATATAAAGAACTCAAAAAGTTAAACACAAAGGACAAAGGAATAATATCTAGAATATATAAAGAACTCAAAAAGTTAACACTCAAAAAATAAATAATTTAATCAATAAGTAGGCAATGGAACTGAATAGATAGTTCTAAGACAAGAAATACAAAAGGCCAATAAATATATGGAAAAATGTTCAATCTTTCTAGCCATCAGGGAAATGGAAACCAAAACTACACTGATATTCTATCTCATCCCAGTAGAATTGGCTAGCATCAACAAAACAAACAACAAATGCTGGCAAGGATATGGAGAAAAAGGAAAACTTTTACATTGCTGGTGGGACTATAAATTAGTTCAGCCATTATGGAAATCTGTATGCAAATTTCTTAGAAAACTAAAAATACAACTATCATATGATCTAACTATACACTCCTGGGTATATACCATAAGTCACACCACAGAGACCCTGTACTTCCGTGTTCATTGCAGCACTGTTCACAATTGCAAGGATATGGAATCAGTCCAGATGTCCATCAACAGGTGAATAGATTAAGTAAATGTGGTATACATACACAATGAAACATTATTCTGCTGTAAATAAGAATGAAACTGTCATTTGCAGGAAAATGGATGGAACTGGAGATCACCCAGATACAAAGAGAAATACCACATGTATCACTCATATGTAGAAGCTAGATCTACTTTAAATAGGATATGGATGATGGATAGATAGGTAGGTAGGTAGGTAGGTAGATAGATAGATAGATAGATAGATAGATAGATAGATAGATAGATAGATATTTGTTGTTATTGTTGTTAGGTGCCATCAAATTGGGACCGACTCATAGCAACCCTATGTACAACAGAATGAAACTCTCCCTGACACCGTGCCATGCCCTGCACTATATCAGTGCTTTTCTGTTATTCATAGGGTTTTCAATGGCTGATAGTTTCAGGAGTAGGCTGCCAGGTCCTTCTCTCATTTTTTGTGGTTCTGGGAATCAAACCAAGAGCCCCAGACAACACAGCAGCACTCCACCAACTGAGCTAAACCCCAGCCCCCATACACACACACACACACACACACACACACACACACACACACACACACACAATTGTATGTATCTAAGATTGGAAAATACAAAACAACTTATCTGGAGGGGGGAAGGAATTAGTGGGAGAGGGAGGGAAGCAACATGGGGGTAAAGAAGGAGAGAAGAAGTACAAAGTACATGAAGCAACTATATGAAAAATCACATAATGAAATTAATTATACTATGTGCAAAGAGATAAAGAAATAAAGAAATACAAAAAAAGAAAAAGAAAACAAAAATGACTAATAGTTACATGAAAAGGTACTCAACATCACTAATAATCAGGGAAATGCAAACTAAAATCACAAAGAGGTATCTCCTTACAACTGTTAGAATGGCTATTACAAGAGAGTCAAAAGATAACAAGCTTTGACAAGGATGTGAAGAAAAAGGAACTCTTGCACACCACTGATGGGAATATAAATTGATACATCCATGTGGAAAACAATATGTGCAAGTCTTCAAAAAATTACTAATAGAACTCCCCTAATGATTCAGCAATCCTACTTCTGTGTATATATCCAAAGAGATAAAATCAGTATTTCAAAAAGATATCTGCACTCCTACATTTATTCAGCATTATTCACAACAACCAAGACATAAAAGCAACCTAAATGCCTATTGATGTATCAATGGCTAAAAAGATGTAGCCTATTTATAGCACAATTATATGATACATGGAAAATTATTCAATCTTTAAGAAGATGTAAATCTTAACAATTTTAACATTTTAACATTTTAACATTTAACATTAACATTTTAACAATTTTAACATTTTAACAATATAGATGAACCTGGAAGATAACCTGGATGCAGAATGACAAATACTATATGATCTCACCTACATATAGAATCTATAACAGTCATATTCATAGAAGCAGAAAGTACAATAGTGGTTGCAAGGGGCTGGGAGAAGGGAAAAATGGGGAGATATGGATCAAGGGATACCAAGTTTCAGTTGGTGAATAAATTCTAGAAGTCTAATGCACAACACTGTGAACATAATTAACATTACTGTATTGTACACTTGAAATTTGCCAAGAAAGTAGATCTTAAAGGTTGTCATCTGTCCTCCCAAAAGAAGATGCTACCTATTATAAGATAATGGATGTGTTAATTGGCATGATTATGGTGATTACTTACAAAGAATCAAGTTGTACATCATAAATTTATACAAAATTTAATTATTATACATCAATAAATCTGAGGAAGAGGACAAACTAAGAAATATGTAACAAATAATAGCACCACTGATGTCAAAGGATTAACTAGTATTTTTTAAAGTCAAAATGTTTATAGGAGAAATTTTTGTGCTTTATTGTAACATTTCTAAAAATTGTATGCAAGAAAGAATTGATATAGCAGGCCAGAGACTGCTAGTCTTTGAAGGGCCTACCTGCAAGATTTGCCCTTGGCTGGTATTTAAGAACGTGAATCTAGAGAGGGTTCCCATGATTTTCTGACAAGAATGGCTCACTGTGCCTAATCTCTTTATACAAACAATATGATTTATGCTAAACACCTGCTTTCTTTCTGGGAGTCTAAAATTTTGGTGCATGCTATGCAGAGGGTATCTATGTGGCCAGCCCTAGCAAAACCTTGGGCACAGAATCTCTAATAAATTTCCCTGCTAAACAACATTTCATATGTGTTGTCACAACTCACTACTGGAAGAATTAAGTACAAGCTCTGTGATTCCATTGGAAGAGGACCCTTGAAACCTTACACCTGGTTTCTCCCAGACTGTATACCATATGCCTTTTATCTTTGCCAATTTTGTTTTGTATCCCTACACTGTCATAAATCATAGCCATGAGGAAGGATGATAATATGCTGAGTCCTGTAAGTCCTCCTAGTGAAAACACCACACCTGGGAGAAAAGGGGTTGTATCCCCTAATATAGTCTGATTTTCCATTATTTTATTAAGATATTCTCATCTATTTCTTCAGCGTAACTTATGACATGACAAGCACACTTGCCACATGTGTCCACAGGACATGGACATGTATGTATGCCCATTCTGTGGATGCTTATTATAAGGCCCTCCTTTCTCTCCTAGTTGCAAATAAAGTGTCATTAATATAGGAATAATTCATAGTCTACTTTATTAAAAAATAAAAATGATCATAAATGTTTGTGCCAGATTTTGTTCTAAGCACTTTATATATATAATAATTCACTAAATTCCCATAACAACCATAACCATTATTCCTTCTATGTTAAGTTAAAGAACATTTATGGAAACCAAAGCAAAAAAAAAAAGGTTAAATAGTTTGACCCTAACAAGGTGTGGAGCTAGGATTTGATTTTAGAAAGTCTAGCTTCAATCCAGTATGGTGGTGCATGCCTATAATCCCAGCATTCGGGAGGCTGAGGCAGGAAGATCATGAGTTTGAGGCCACCTTGGTCTACACAATGAGAACCTGTCTTTTAAAAACACCAAAAGCAAGCAAACAAACAAAAAGTTTGCCTTCAGAGAGTCTATAACTTGAATTACTATCATATGTAGCCTCCCTTTTAAGTATATCACTAAGAAACTTTGATATTTAACCACTATTAAAAATAATTTAAATTAACCTCAGTCGACCTCTTTAAGTCACACTAATATGTCATAACACTTTGGTTGAGAAGCTCTAACATAGCATTAGAAGCATTGTCCTAAGATAAAAGAATTTGTATTCTAACTCTGACTCTATCACCAACTAAATGTCACTTCAGTAAGTAATTTGCCCTCACCTACCTCAGTTTTCACTTCTATAAAATGATGACACTAAGCTAGTCACTCAGTAGCATTCAATAATGTGCTGGCACTATTCTGGAAATGATGCTATGGGCCCTATCTTAAAGAAGCATACAATTTTTCTGGAAGATATAGTTTAAAACAGATCTTAAAAGAGAAGACAAAAACAGGCCCAGCACAATCACACACACCTATAATCCCAGTGACTTAGGAAGCAGAGGCAGGAGGATCATAAATTTGAGGCCAGAGGCAGTCTGTATAACTTAGCAAGACTCTGTCTCAAGATAAAAAAAAATTTTAAAGGGACTATGGGTGCAGCTCAGTAGTAGTGCTTGCTTGCAAAGTATGCACAAGACCCTGGGTCAGCCCCCAAGTATCTCAGAAAGAAAAAAAGAGAGAGACGACAAAAACTGATAAAGCGACAGTGACTGCTAATAGTGTCCTCATTTACATTCTCTCCTTCATCCTAAGAAATAAGAAGTTAATTTATAGTTGTGCATGTTGTTTCTCAGCTAAAGATTATACCCTTAAATTCCTTTCCAACTAGATATATTTATGTGTCTAAGTTTTGGCTAATAACATGTAAGCATTAAGTATTGTATGTCACTTTTGGGAAGTGTCCTGCATGAGAAGTATGTGTTCTTCTTTCATTACTTTCCTAGTTCTTACCTGGAAGTTGCTACAGCTCCATCGCAGACTCATGAAGACAAAGACCACAACTACAGTGGCAGACAGTGAGTTGGAAGTGACTGAATTTCTTTTCATCTTCCTTTAAAGCATTTTCATATCAGCCCTAAACTGCCTATCTTTAGACTGCTATTTCTGAGTCACTATTGTTTGGGGTTTTCTGTTACATGCATCTGAACCTAACTCTGACTTACATAAATGGTGTAAGCAATCACCATACTAGTACAGAAAGAAAAGATACCAAAGTAGGTTACTTCTCAGGGAAAGGAAAGGAAGACTTGGGTTTTTGAAAGAATTTACATATATGAGGAGAAAAAGAACTCACTCCCAATTTTGCTCACATTTTCTCTATCACCAGACAAGAAAAGCATAATGTATTATGGTGTAAAAAGAAGACTCTCTAAATTGAAACAATATATTGTCAAACAGTAGGAGTACTAGATGTGTTAGTTGGAATAAATTATGGAAAGTTTTAATGTCAGGATAAGGGATTCACATAGGGTCTAAAAAGTAAAATACAATCTCTAAGGAACTATTATAACTCTTTTCCCTTCACTTCACACAACATATCTCCTCTGATAAGGTTTTCTGCTATGAATTAAGGGAAAAAGATGGAGTCCTCAAGAAAAATCTAGGGAAGAAAAGGCTGAGTTAACTAGGGAAGAAAACAGAGCTTCTAGACAATAAGAAAGCAAATGAGATTATAAATAAAACTGGCCAGGAATAACACACATTTTTTATATCTTCTGTGGCATTCCCTTCACTCTCATTACCCTTCTCAGGTGATATGCCCCTGGGAAGGCTAGCAGGAACCAGAACAGTCTGAGGGTAGGAAGTATGAAGGAGACTGCTGTCTGTCTCTAACCCAGTCTCGCACTAACTGGGCAAAAGTGTGTCCTTTCTTGCTTCTTTGTGATGCACTCCAGCTCACCAGGGATGTAGACTAGAAAGAAATTTGGTCCTACTTAGTGTATTTCCTTAAGTATCCTCTTGTTACTGCATGTCACTGTAAGTAGTAGGATACTATACTGATAACTTAGGGTCTAGGCCTAAGTTTTTTTTCCTTCTGTACCTGATCTCACAAAAAACAACATGCATATGTATTCCTAGTAACAATTTTAAATATACAAACTTCCTTGTTTCTTTTATACTTTTGCAATACAATATTTTCCCCTACATTGATATTTTGATTTAGATGAACTCTCCATAAGTTTCAACATCTAGTTTTGATAGAATCTGAGTCTAGAAAGACAGGGTCAGCATCTGTCTTGTTTTTTCATGTATCCCCAGCCTTCAGCATAAGACCTAGCTCATGTGTACATACATCACAAATACTTGAATCCATGAAATTACCAAAATTCAAAACCTATTGTAAATAGGATTTTATCTACCTGTTGCCTAATACCACTTTATATTCATGACTACCAACTTCAACTAGACCTTTGCTGCCAGCAATCTTATCTCACTTCCTCAATCTATCTGCACTCTGACTCTCCTTAGAAGACTATTTCATACCTTCTTCTCTTTTCTCAAACCTCCAAGGTCTTTGCTTCCCATTTCACTCAAGAAATTGAAGCACTAGGAATAATGCTTTGAAAAAATTGCCTACAACTGTACTCATTTAGTAACACTTCCCCTGTGACCATGTATAAAGTGCCTAGCCAAGGTCAATCCTTCCCTAAGTAAAAGTTCCCATCAACTCTCATCCACATCTCTGCTCACCAATTCCAGGACAATACCTTAGCAACATTCCCCTCTCTTTCTTGTACAATCAATGGTCCCCTCTCAACTGGATCATTCTAAGTACACAACCATTGCTTTTTCCATTTCTAGGAAAACACTTTCTTGGTCTCTTCCCACTCCCAAGCCCAGTCTCTACTCTATTTCTTTTCTCTTCTTCACAGTAAAACTCCTGAAAAAGTTGTCAGTCTCTATCCTCTGTTTTCCCCATAGCCACTGTCATCATCTGACATACCATCTATTTCATTTACTTGTTTATTATTTTCTCCAGCAATATATTCTAGCACAAATTCCATAAAGGCAGGTAAAGTTCTTTTGTTTGTCTGTTTCTCTTTTATTTGCTGTAATATCTCCATCACCTAGAAAAAGGTCTAGAACACACAAGGTGTTCAAGAAACACTTACTAGCTGGGTATGGTGGTGCATGCCTGTAATCCCAGCACTTTGGAGGCTGAAACAGAAGGATAGTGAGTTCAAGGGCAGCCAGGGTTACACAGTGAAAAAATCCACTTGCTGTTGTTGAATGAGTAAGCAAATTTCCATTAAAGTAAGAGCTGTATGTTTTAAGGAAGTGCATTATAGCTAAGTACAATGTCCTATTCATCTATCTACTTACTTTTACACTGTTTGAATTGAAAAAGGATATTATCAATTTTTTATACTTTCTTAAAATTTTGAGGTCCTATATGTGAATAAGTTCCCACAAAAGCAGAATTTTTATGTCATATGTTAAAAAAAATGTTTAGAGAAAAACGATTTACTTTAAGATACACAGTGAAGAAGAAGAACTTGAGAAATATACAGAGTATTCTTGGACTCTTATGTGACATAAATCACTTACAATATTTGGAAACAGACACATCCCATTTCAAAGTAAATTACTTAAACAAAAGTAAAATCCTAAATCAGATTAACAAATTTTGCAATTCTTTGCACATTTCTCATCTGTTCATCATGTCACTAAATTAAAAGATTAATCTTCTATTCACTAACAAATGAACTGAAACCTCTATAAAACATTCAAATTCCTCAAAGAAAAAACAAATTATGAATTGTTTTGTGTGGGATTCTACACTGTGACACTGAAATGAAAAAAATTACTAATAGACTTTAGTTATGATAACAAGGAATCTCTCTTGTAAACACTGTTGTTAGGTACTGTTGAGTAGGGTCTGATTCATAGTGACCTTATGTACAACAACACTCCCTAACACTGTGCCATGCCCTGCATTATGTCAGTGCTTCTCTGCTATTCATAGGGTTATCAATGGATGATGGTTTCAGGATTGTTTTCAGGAGTGCATTATCAGGTCCTTCTCCTGTTTTTGTGGTGCTGAGGGCCTCAGACAGTGCAGAGCAGCATTCTTGTCAACTGAGCTAAACCCCAGCCCAGAAACTGAAAAAGCAGTATGAAAACAAAATTAATCCAATGAAAATAAAGTCAGTAATATTTACATTGACAACTATTGCTTGTATACACTCATTTTCTCATTTCAAGAAATCTAAACTTCTTAAAATTAAATTTAAAATTTGATCTTCATTTAAAATTCCACAGCCAATAACATTTTACCTTTTCATAGACCCCGACCTTGATTGCTGTCTCTGGTGCAATTTTAAAAACATTTACACCATTTCCTCGCCAAAGAGAAAAAATTCCTCCTTCTTTTACCATCTGCTCAAAACCGCCAATCAATCTCATCCTCTTTGTCTTTAAACTATGAACCTAGAAATGAAGAGCAAATTTATTTCTTTTTAAACTTATTTTTCTAGCAATATGAAATTATTCCACTGCTAACAAAATAATTATACATATGCACAATTTCATAACTTTCAATACCAATTTTCCTTTACAGGCATATAAAACTAATATATTAATATTTTTCTTTTCCCCAAATACATAATTTAATCACAGTAGTCTCCTCATATCTGTGGTTTTGCATTCCATGATTTCTATGGTCTGAATATATCAAAGTAAAATTACTGAAATAAACAATTCGTATGTTTTAAATTGCATGCTGTTCTGAATAGCATGACAAAATCACACTAGATTCACCTCACCCTCCAAAGTCATAAGTCACCACTTTTTCAGTGTATCCATGCTGTATACCCTACCTACCCATTAATCAGTTAGCAACCATCTCAATTTTCAGATCTAACTGCCATGGTATCATCATAACCCTTATATTCAAGTAACTCTTATATTACTTATAATGGCCCCAAAGTGCAAGAGTAGTGATATTGGCAATGTGGATATGCCAAAGAGACACTGTAAAATGCTTCCTTTAAGTGAAAAGATGAAAGTCACATAATATTTATTAAAGTATATTGTTATAATTGTTCAATTTCATTATTAGTATTGTTAAGCACTTATTGTGCCTAATTTATAAGTTATACATTATCATGAATATAATAATAAAGTAGCAGTCCCCAACCTTTTTGGCACCATGAGCCAGGTTCAGGAAAGAAAATTTTTCTGAGTAGGGATAGTAGAGGTAGGATGATTAAAGCAATGGGGACCAGCTGTAAATTCAGATGAAGTTTCACTTGCTAGCCCACTGCTCACCTCCTGTTGTGCAGCTCAGTTCCTAACAGGCCATGGACTAGTACTGGCCCTTGGCCCAGAAGTTGGGAACCCCTGATACATAGCATAAAATACAGTATATATAGGGTTTGGTACTATCTCTAGTTTATGGCATCCACTGAAGGAATGGGAACATTTCCTTCAGATAAAGTCCTGACTCCTGTTCCCTCTGAATGTGACCTTATTTGGAAATATGGTCTTTACAGATGAAATCCAGTCATAGTAAGGTCATTAGAATGGGCTCTAATCTAATATGGCATGCATCCTTATAAAAAAGAGGAATTTGGACACAGAGGCATAACACACACAGAGGGAAGACAATGTAAAAAGACACAGATGGAAGATGTCTATCTATAAGTCAAGAAGGCAGACCTGGAACAGATTCTCCCTCAAAGTCTTCAGAAGGAGCCACGCCTGCTGGCACTTTGATTTTGGACTGCCAGCCCCTAGAACTATAGGACAATAAATGTCTATTGTTTAAGTCAGTTTGTGCTACTTTGTTATAGAATCTCTACCAAGGGAATACATTAGGATTATAGGTCATTTTAATTTCTGTATTTATGCTCTACTATGTTTTCCTATTTTTCTAATGAATTATTTTGTTAGAAGAAATGTTATTTTTAAGAAAGTGAAAGTTACATCATTAGGAAAGTAGCCTCCTGTCCATAATATCTTGTTGTTGTTATTAGGTGCCATTGAGTCATGTCCAACTCATAGTGGCCCTCATAGAGCTTTCAATGGCTGATTGTTTCAGGACTACCTTGGGAGTATATTGCCACATCCTTCTCCCATGCCATGTCCTTCTGCATGACAATAATATAAGAGAACAATAATGAAAGACCAAGGCAAAATGAGCATTCTCCACTTCTCTGTTAGAAAAAAAATCTGGAAAATAATTTACACACACACACAGCCTGAAAAAATATTCCAATCATTAAACTTACAGGATATTTTTCTGAACAGATAATCCTAAATATGAAAAAGGATAAATAAACAATCATGTTACGTTCATAATTATGAACAATACTTTTTGTAATGACTAGGAAGGAAACAGAAAACCTTAGGGGCAGTATATATCTATACTAATTTCCATAGTGGCTGCACTCCTTTACATTCCCATCACAGTGTATAAAGATTCCTTTCTTCCCACATACTCACCAGCACTGGCAATTGTTTGTTTTCAATATGATAAAGAGGACAAGTTCTAACAAACCCATCTCTCTGATCTCCTTGCTTCTTTCTACTCTAATATTTTCCCTTCTTAGACAGGTATCATTGTTTATTTTTATATATCTATACATGTATAGATTTTTTCTTTCTTTTAGACTTAGATCCCACATATGAGTGAGAACATACAACATTTCTCTTTTTGGGACTAGGCTTGTTCACTTAAGATGATGATTTCCAGTTCTAACCATTTTGCTGCAAATGACATAATTTCATTCTTTTTTATTATTGGGTAATATTCCATTATGTATATATGCTATAATTTTTCAATCTTTTCTTCTGTTGATGGACATCTTGGTTGATTCCATATCTTTGAGATTGTGAAGAGTGCTGCATTTAACACAGAAGTACAGGTATCCCTGTGGTATGGGATAGAACTGGGTTTTCTATTTTGATATGCAATAAAGAATCTTCAACACTTGCACTTTCCTAACAACTGACTGAATTTAGTTGCCTGACTGAATAGAATATAGGTTATACACAGAATCATCTGGGCCAGTATCCCTGTGTATCCCTGTGGTATGATGACTTATCTTCCTTTGGGTGTATTCCCAGGATGGGTATAGCTGGATCATATGGCCATTCTATTCTTAGTTTTTGAAGGTACCCCCATAATGATTTCCAAAGTGTCTAAACTAATTTACAGTCCTACCAGCAGTATAAAATTGTTCCTTTTTCTCCATATCCTTACCAGCATTTGTTGTTATTTATTTTGTTAACCTTGGCCATTCTTACTCAGTGTTGTTTTGATTTGCATTTCCCTAGTAGTTAGGGATCCTGAGTACTTTTTATGTTTTTATTGACCATTCATTCTTCTTCATTTGAGAACTGTCTGTTCAGTTTTATTGCCAATTTATTTATTGGGTTATTTGTTGTTTTGGTGTTTGATTCCTTAAGTTCTTGTATATTACAGATATTAGTCCTCTGACAGATGTGTAGGATGCAAAGATTTTCTCCCATTCTGTGAGCTCTCCCTTTACTCTCTTTATTGTTTCTTTTGCTGTACAGAAGCTTTTTAGCTTCATGTAATCACATTTGTCAATTCTTGGTGCAGTTTCCTGAGCAACTGGAGTCTAGTTGAGGAAATACTTGCCTATATCTATGTATTGAAGCATATTTCCTATCTTTTCTTCTAGTAGTTTTAAGGTTTCCAACTTAATGTTGAGGTCTTTGATTCATTTTGAGTTTACTCTCATACACATTGAGAGATACAGGTCTATTTTCAGTCTTCTGCACATGGATATCCAGTTTTCCCAGAACCATTTGTTGAAGAGGCTATGTTTTCTCCATTGAACATTCTTAGCCTCTTTGCCAAAAATCATGTGGCTGTAGTTGTGTGGATGTATCTCTGAGTCTTCAATTCTGTTCTATTGATCTTCAAGCTTATTCTTGTGCCAGTATCAGGCTGTTTATGCCATTATGGCCCTGTAGTAAAGTTTGAAGTCAGGTATTATGATCTCTCTCTATTTATAACTCATTTTTCATCTATCATTTCTTTTCTATTCTCCTTTTGTTTTCTCCTACCTTCTTCCTCCTCCTCTCTATCTAGCTCCCTTATTTCTTTCACTTTTTTATTCTTTCTATACTCCCATATTATTCCATAATAATTTCAATGTTATTTGAACCCAAATTTATTTGTTAGGAAAAGAAACCTTTTATATGTAGTTGTTATACTTGAAATGTATATATAACTATATAACTGTATAACTATATATGTATATTATATTTTTTTCTTTTCTACAGTGTACAAGCATACTTATATTTTGCCTACTATTTTCTTACCCACTTTCCAACACTCTCCTTTCTTTCTTCTAATTTCTCTTACTCTAATCTAATCCTGGCCTTTCTATTCCTCTTTCTCCTATCTCTACCCCTGATTTTCATCCTTCTGCTATGGATATCTATACCACAGTAGAGCATATTCTATATTGTTCCAAATTTTTTCACTCTCCCTAATCCAGCATCCCATTTTCATCCTCTTGGATAATTACTGTGTCTCTACAATACCCATATATATTTTTCTATTTTGCAGAGAGAAAAAACACAGAACAATTATTATTTTCAACATCATCATATGATCATCATCATCATCACCACCATCATCACAAATATGTTGTATGCATCTCTATAAGATTCCAGAGTATAAGAAATGTGCTTTTTCATCTTTGCATTTCTAGCATCTGGCATATGATAGGCACATATACACACACAAATCTTTATTTTTCCTCTTGGTCCCATTTTAATCTTTCTCCTCTCCCAATATATCTCCATCTCTGCGTAGCCTTGTATTGTATCTATATCTTTTTTCTTAATACCTTTTTTTTCCTGAAAGACCCAGTTACCAGAAAAACTGCGTTTTCTATTTTGATATGCAATAGAGAATCTTCAACACTTGCACTTTCCCAACAATTGACTGAATTTAGTTGCCTGACTGAATAGAATATAGGTTATACACAGAATCAAACACAGAGAAGGATGAGGGGTTACTTATCATTATTATATAGCAAAGTGTTTTCCCTACATTTAGCCTATTGCATTAAAGTTCTTATTTCCATTGAATGCACCAACCAAGAAATCATCATCAAAGGATAAATAATAAGCAAAGGGAAAATGATATTTACTCCCCTTAGTGTTCTCATTATAGTACATGTTATCTTCTGTCTGGGTATACAGTAGCACTTACATCACATTTTGTTATTACTTGCCTAATTATCTATTTTCCCTAATAGATTTTAAGTTCTCTAATGGCAAAAACTATTTCTAACTTACTACTACAGCCCCTAATGCCTATTAAAGCACCTGGTAAGTAATGAGCCCTAAATAAATATATAGCAGATGAATAAATGAACCTTCTCTATCCCAAAAAGCTATACTTCTAACAACCTTTATTTTCTAGAAATGACACATTTTTATAAATTTAATTCTTAAGATGAGCCAAATTGTTTTTTGGAATGAAGCAGATGTACAGATAAATTACATAGTTCATAGGTAGGTAATATTACAGTTTTTACAGAATTAACTCACATTGTATAACAATACCTATTTATAATCCACTACCAAATGTCACTAATATTACCAAAAAAGCAAAATATAATACAAAACTCTGGCATATAAATTTAATTACAAATATAAATTCACTATATTATGTATTATTGGTTTTTATATCCTTGCAGAGAAAGCAACCACCAAATATTAAACTTTAATTATGATTCTTAACAGATAAACTCATGAATTATTTTATAGCTATTGTTGATAATGCATTATTCATTAAAATAACATAATTCTTACAAATACTCTTAGTACTAAAAATGCAGAATAGGTTGATACTATTATGTTGGTATCAAAGGTTAGAAATAACCAATAAATACACTAATAGTGTCTTACCACTTCTTTCATGGATTTAGCTATATTTCTGAAAAACAATCTAATAGAGTGTTCCTACTAGTGTTACGGTTTAAGTCTAAAGTGTCCCAAAAGGTCATGTGTTTGAATACTAAGTCTCCAAGTGGGACCTAGCTGGTAGAAGTAGGTTACTGAGGATGGACCTTTGAGGTTTTAATCCAGACCCATAGTTCTGGTGAGATCTCTGCTTCCTGATGTGAAATCCTCTGACACACCCCTACCACCTGCTTTGGCCACCAAGCCTCCCTGCTACATTAAACTTAAATCCTCTACACAGTGATCCAAAACAAATCTCTCCTACTATAAGTTGTTTATGTCAGGCATTTTGTCACAGTGATCCAAAAAGTAACACAGAAAATTGGTACCAAGAGTACGGTTGTTGCTGTGCTGAAATCTGATATACATGGCTCTTAGACTATTAGAACTTGTTTGCAGAAGTTTGGAAGAGTTCGGAGATGCAGTTAGGAAAGCCTTTGAATGCTGTAAGAACTTGAAGGCAGTTCTGATGGGAGTTTGGAAGACCAAAGTACAGATAGAAATGTAATGACTATGTTCACAGAGTTTCAGAGGGAAATTAGGACACTATTCAGAATTGTATTAGAGGCCATTTGTGTTACTTCTGGCAAAGATTTTGTCTATGGCTTGCCCATGTCCTAAAGATTTGAATAATGCTGAATTCAAAAGTAATGAACTAATTAACTTGGTGGAGAAAATATCAAGACAGCATAGTATTTAGCATAATGTTGAGTAATGGCTACTTTTAACCATATTTATGACAATAAAAAGGTACAAAAAGCAGAACAAAAATATTTGAAAAACATGCAATCTGTCCGGAAAGACCAGATGTTTAAAGTAACAGATAAGGAAAGTCCAGTTCTGGCCAAGAGGCCATAATTGTTAAAAGGAAAAATGTCACTAAAGAAAAGCCAAGCGATTTGCACTAGAACAATAGGAATGCCTTGAGAGCAAAGCAGTTGTCCAGACCCCTCCCATCAAAGGCAGCAGAGTATAAAACTGCAAATTCTTTTCAAAGATTTTCCTTTGAAAAGTGAGTGCCCTAGGAGGTATGCTGCTGGAGAAAGACTGCAGGTGGAACACTTCTCCTGGGATCAGCCCAGGCACAAGGAGGCCACTGCAGCAGCTGTAGTCCAAAGGGGCTCAGCTACTGCTCAAATTGGCAACCGACTTTGGCATCATCCACAAAGTGGTGTTGTTTTTGCAGGCAATATAAAATGGAAGAGTTATGCGTTATGAAGACTACCACCAAGGTTCCAAAGAATAGCCTGAGAGGCCAGGCAATGTGCGGCAAGGTCAGATTGCCTGCAGAGAGCCCCTGAGAGGTTCGTGCGTGAAGCTTTGAAGGTGGAGCCTAAACTGCAGTAGAGACCCCAGGGTGTCTGCCATAGAAAGATACCAGCAAGGAGTGGAGCCGTCTAAGAGGGCCATGTGTGCTGCAAACAGCAAGGCCGTAGGGATGGGACTTCCCAAGCCTATTGGAGCCCAGATGGTGATACTGTACATTCCAGATGCCCTACACAGAGCTGCAGGAGCCAATTTTTATCTAGCTGGTTATCAGTCTTGCACTGGCCCAATCTTTCCTTTCTGTGCCCCCATTCCCCCCATTCCTCCCTTTTTGAATGGGCATGCTTACTATGTACCATTGTTTTTTTCTTGTTTTTTTGTTTTTGTTTTGCAGAGGCTCACAGCTAAGATTGCTCCAAATCTCAGTAGAGACTTTGAACTTTGGACTTTTGGATAACTAAGGGGGCAACACTGTCATAGACACCCTCACAGACACACTCAGAGGTATGCATTAATAATTTCCTAGGTCCTTCTCAATCCCATCACATTGACATTCAAGATTAACTATCACAAATACCATAAACATCTTTAAAGAAATTAAGAAATCTTTTAATATTAAAGATAAGAGAGTATTTTCAAAGAAAAAGTAAAACTTTAATGAGAAATAATTATGACATCTTCCAAGCCATTTAAAATATTTCTTTTGAACATTATCAATGATTCTTCAATTACTTTAACTCTTAAAAGGTAGATAAAGCATGAAAACTACCTGCATCATGACTTTCAAGCGATCAAAAGGTGCTGTGCATGTCCGTGCAACTGCACTAGCTATTCCTGCTGCCACTAAGCGCTTCCACCAAGTTCCGGACCGCTTTTCTTGTTCAGTAAATTCATCTGGAATAGCTATACTCTCTCCTATATCAACTATCTGGTAAATGTTTAAAAAAAGAAATAATTAGACAATAAAGAAAAGTGTGAACACTTGACAAAATAAAATCGCTCTCTACAAAGACCAAGAATAACACTCTCTCATTTTCTCTCTCTCTTTCTCTTCAGTACTGGGGAATTGAACCCAGGGTGCTCCACTACTGACTTGTACCCTCATCTCCTTTTTTATCCTATATTTTTAGACAGTATCTTGCCAAGCTGCACAGGCTGCCCCTGGCCTTGAACTCACAATCCTCCTGCCTCTGCCTCCAGAGTCATTGGAATCACAGGCATGCACAACAGTGCCCAATTAAGAATAACTTTCACAAGGATCAAAAACTTCAAAGATTTTTTTCATGTTTCCTCTTGTCATTGAAGATTGACAACTGGCTTAACACATGTACTAGACCAAATGATTTTGAATAACACATTCACAAATAACACTAATTTACTATAAAATCATTTCCATTGAATTAGTTATTAATATAAAATTCTCAAATCATTTAGATAATCTTTTCCATGAAAAATATAAACCATAAAAGCAGGGATCATGTCATAGTTACTCATCATAGTACCTACCACATACTAGGTAAGGAATAAATGCTTTAATAAGTTACCCCTGCTTCATTTCAAATTCTCTTAAACTCTCTTGTATACTTAAACCTAAGTCATAATTCAAGAATAGCATTTTATGTGATTCAAGTAATTCCTTATTATGTACACTGACTTTTTCCTCAAATACCTATCAATTTTCTCTTTAAAAATCTACATTATAAGTTTTGCATTTCACTTTATTTTTAGTAATTATACATGATTTTGCCAAGACTGTTTTTCATAATGCTGAAGTAATATGGAAAGAGTGCCAAACTGAACACAGAGGATTTAGGTTCCATTACTTATTAGTCATGATAGACAAGTTACTTCTCTGCTTCTCAGTTTCCCCACTATTTATTCATTGTTAGTGCTGTTCTTTGCAAGTGCTTTCCCAACTCAGAGCCTTTGTACTTGATTTTTCCTCTGCTTGGAATATTTCTTCTTTACCCTATCACTTTCCTCTCTAATACGCAGCACACCTTTAATCGATTAGTTTATTTCTTGTTATTTCTTGATTACTCTATTAGAAAGTAAGCCTAATGAGGCAGCAACCTAGTCTCATTTGTATGATGTCACAAACTTATAATCTTGGCCCATGAAGATAAGGATGCTCAATAAATATTTGTTGAGGAAATAAGTTAATTTGCCAGACTCTGGGCCATACATTACTGATATAATGGCACAGATATTAGTCTCTGCCCTCTAGGAGCTTACAGAGTTCTAATTATAATTATTATTATGTCTGTGACAAGAAAGACAGGAAAAGAAACAAGCAATTATAATGCAGAGTAATAAATAACAAAGAGCAAATAAAGATGTCTTAAGAACATCATACAGAGGTGTTTAATAGAATGGGGGTTTTATTTTTATTTTTTATTTTCTGTAGGGGAGAGATGAGTGCTTTCTAGTTAAAGTAATGTGGAAGCAGAACAGTCTCAATCTGAATCCAGTCATTCTCACCTCTGAGGCCATCACACTACTACTACCCTATACAAATGGGAATTAACTAAGGGAATACTCTAGGCAAAGGGAATCCTGTGCTCAAAGACATTACACATTCAAAGAACTACAAGATCATATGTAGGAATGGAAAGAGGGTAAAGAAGGTCGAAGGTCTAAGAATAATGTCAAGGTTCCTAGCTTGGGCAACTAAAGAGATGGTGGTACAATTCAGTGAAAAATGGCGCAGAGGAATGACCATGAGTACTTTGTACATGTGTTTGTGATGTCTCAAGTGATATCCAATAAATATTCGCATACACAAAACTAAGGTGGGTTCTAGTGACACAAGATTTGATGTCATCAATCAGCCTATATTTGGTAATTCAACCTGGGAAAGTATATGGAACTACCTAAAAGAAATGTACAGAATAAGAAGTGTGGGGGGGGGGAAGCTAAAAATAGAACATGGAAGAAAATTAATAGATAAACCAGACTAAGAAAAACGACCCTGGGCAGGGACAGAAAAATAATGGCTAGTAAGATAGGAAGAAAACCAGGAGAATGCAATGTCGAGGAGGAAGCCTGATGGAAACAGTTTGAAAGAGACACAGTAGTCAGATCTAGAAAATTTCCATTCAACTTAACAGTAGTAGGGTGTGCTTGGTGAAAGAATTTCCACAGAATGAGAAGAACAAAGCCAGAATATTGTTAGTTGAGAAGTGAATGGGAAGTATAGCTGTGATGAGAAAAAAGATAAGGTAGCTAGAGGAGATATGCAATAGAACTGTATTTTTTAATGGTACTGACTTAACTATGTAAAATATGTTTAAATTAAGTGTGTTTAGCCTGTAGCCATAACACTGTGTCATCCAATCCCCTCATCTCTCAGCAGCTAAACAGGGTCTGGCCTGGTTAGTCCTTGGAGAGGAGACTGCCTGGGAACACCAGATGCTGTAGGCTTGGGAGAAGGACCTGGAAACCCACTCCCAAAAATCAATCTGCCACTGAAAACCCTATGAATAGCAGAGAAGCACTGACGATAGTGTTTTGCCTGTTGTACGTAGGGTCACTATGAGTTGGACACTGACTCGATAGCACCTAACAACAACAAGTATCTTTAAATATAGGAAATATAGAGGATAATGGAGAAAATTCAGCCTCTAAGAAGGAGGGAAAAGGAGTTCAGAGGATAAAGGGAGTTTTGGGTTTTTTGTTTGTGGGGGGGTCTTTTTGCTGTTTTGTTTTGTTTTGTTTTGTTTTGTTGCAGTACTGGTGATTGAACCCAGGGCCTCGTGTTTGCATACTTTGCAAGTGCTATACCACTGAGCTGCACCTCCAGCCCATTTTTTTACTTTTGAGACAGGGTCTCGCTAAATTATGTAGACTGCCTCTGGTCTCAAACTTGCAATCCTCCAGCCTCTGCCTCCTGAGTCGCTGGGATTATAGGTATGTGCCACTGCATATTTTAAAAGAATAAATATCTACTTCTGATGACAAGGAAGGAAACAGAACTTAAGGGCAGGTATAGATTATATATGTATATATCTAAATGTAGTGTTATACATATAATAATATAAAGATATAAACAATTTTAAAATTATATAAATATGTAAGCAATATTGTTGTTAGGTGCAGTTGAGCTGAGACCAACTCATAGCAACCCTATGTACAACATGTGAAACACTCGCCAACACTGTGCCACGCCCAGCACTATTGTCAGTGATTCTCTGCTATTTGTAGGGTTTTCACTGGCATATGAGCAATATAAATATAAATACATGTTGTTTTATAGATATAAAGTAATAGTGATGGAAGTAGAAGGAAGTCTTAGTTGATGGCTTTGGGGTTTTTCTGTTTGTCTGTTTGAGACAGATCTCACCATGTAGACTAGGCTGGCCTCAAACTTTGATCCTCCTGTCTCATCCTCCCAAGTGCTGGGATTATAGGAATGCACCACTACATCCAGCTTTAACTGATGGCTTCTACTTGCCTTTCCTTAGAGAACTAACAGCTTGAAATGGCCAGTGAGATAAATAGGAGAGAAACTGACTTTGTAAATATAAGAAGTTCATCAGATAACACTGGAGTCCCAACTGGGTCAAAAAACAAAAAACAACAAAAAAAAGAAAACATAAATTTGGTGGCCTTTTTTGTTTACGCTACAGTGTTCACCAAACTAATTGTAAAAGTAGAAATGATCAGTTGATTGGATCCAAGGTTTAGAGTTTGCCAGATAGATTGTAAAGAACAAAAGAGTAATCCAGTTAAGAGCACTGTCAAAAGAAAAGCTAAAGTCATTGTCTCATTAATTAGAAAAGGAAATGAAAGCAAGAGACAACTAATAGAAAACAAAGTAGTTAAATGAAAAAATCAAGGATCACAAATTCAAATGCTTATGGAGATCAGGCAAGAAATCTATGCACATGAAGCAAGCAAGGAGAAAATCCATAGGTAAAGAGGATATCTGCCTTAGTTCTAGCCAATTGTATTCAGTTGTTCTTATGTGAGAATGCAGATTATGGTTTGCTCTTCCAATGTTCCCAGAGAAACCAAAAAGCTGGGATTTACATATAAAATTCCTCAAATTTTAAGTGCTATATGAGCCAAAACAAACCACATTAGCTTGTGGTAGATTGTTGACAATCTTATCCAAGCAAAAAGTTTTGGTAAGATAAAATAAAGATAATACCTATACCAAGCACTGTTGGTATCTGCCCATAATCTTTCAGCACTTACCTTTTGTAAGCAAAATGGTTCGACTTGCATCAGCCAGAACCTGACTCTTTACCTGAGGGTTCTCTATTGATATAACCCACACTCTGCCCACTTGTAAGACAGCCTGGAAGTATCAGAGAATCAATGTCTACTTCCCAGTCCCCAGGGAAATCCTTGGTCAAAAACCTGAATTTGAAGTTGGTGGAGGAACACCCTAGCTCCTTTACTGCTTGGGCAGGGTAAGTCTGAGGAATGTGCTCTATACTTGTTCTCTCTATACTTGATACTAAGCTCCAGCTACCCACAGTAGGCCTGCAGCCATACCACTGAGGTGTCCGATCAGATCAAATCTCAAAAGCTAAGCAGAGTCAGGCCTGGTTAGTACTTGGAAGGGAGACCACCTAGGAACACCAGATGCTGTAAGCTTGGGAGAAGTACCAGGCAACCCACTCCCCCAAAACAATCAGCCATTGAAAATCCTATGAATAGCAGAGAAGCACAACAATAGTGCTTTGTTTATTGTGCATAGGGTTGCTATGAGTTGGACATGGACTCAACAGCACCTAACAACAACAACCACAGTGGTAACTTGATAATATAGTCTTACTGGTTTCTGTCCTTTATTTCTTGTTTCTTTAATACCTCCAGAGTTTCATGCAGTCATCTTCAAAATAAAATATTTGCATTTTAATCCTTTTCTCAGGATCTGCTTTTCAATACTGTGGGAAGTCCTTCTTGCTGTTGTCGTTGTTGTTAAGAGCCATGGAATCATGTCTGATTCATAGTGACCCTCATAATGTTTTCAGTGGCTGATTGTTTCAAGATTGCTTCAGTCCTTCTCCCATTTTTTCCAGTGCTGGGGATCGAACCTGGGTCCTCAGACAGTGCAGAGCAGCACTCTACCAACTAAGCTAAACCCCAGCCCAGGGTAAGTCTGTAGAGAACTTTTACATTTCCAAAGGATAATCTGGCCACCATGTGGCATAAAGTGGCAAGAGTAGAAGTGGGGAAGCTAGTTAGCAAGCTATTTAACAGCTTCAGAGAGAGACGATGCTGGCTTAAATTAGGATAGAAGTAGAAATGGCAAAATGATCAGATTTAGGGTAACTTGAAGACAGAGCTATAGGATTTCCTGGCAGTTATAGAGTATTACAACTATGAAAAAAGTGAGTATCAAGGATGAGTCCTAGGTTTTTGGTCTGCTAAACTGTGTGATCACTGAGTTAGGGTAAATAGATGGGAGGAGAATAGATTGTTGGAATTATTAATCTTGTGTTGGACAAGTAAAACTTAACCGTCTATTGGACACCAAAGGAGGATATTGAATATGCAGAGGGGTAAATGTTAGGTCAAGATGGAAAATATCAATTTAGAAGACACCAACAGAGAAACAGTAGTTAACACCTGAAACAGCAAAAGCTAATTTAGGAAGAGATTGTAGCTGGAGAAGAGACCCAAGGCCTGGGCCCCAGGACACTAAAACATTTAGAAGTCAGGTACACCCATTTACTAGTTACTGAAACAAAGTACCACAAACTGGGTGACTTAAAACAGGAGAAATTAATTGCCTCACAGTTCCGGAGGCTAAAAGTCTAAAATCGAGGTGTAAGCAAGGTTATGCTACCTTTGAAACCTATAAAATAATTTTTACCTTTTCCTAATTTCTCCAGATTCCTGACAGGCTCTTGCACTCCTTGACTTGCAACTGCATAATCCCAATTTCTGCCTACATCTTCACATATGTATATCTTTTTTCTGATTTTTTTTCAGTACTAAGGGGTTGAATCCAGGGATTTGCACAAGTGCCACACTACTGAGCCACCCTCCTCAGCTACTTTTTAAATTTTTTTTTTTTATTTTGAGGCAAGCTGGCCTCTGGCTTCAAACCTATGATCCTTCTGCCTCGGCTTCCTGAATAGCTGGGATTACAGGTGTGCACTACCACATCTGGCTTGTTTATCTATTTCCAAATAATCATCTTTTTATAAAGACACCAGTCATATTGGGTTAGGGGCCCATCTTATTCCAATATTACTTCATCATTATACTTAAACACCTCAGTATTTCAAATTTTTTTGAAAACATCCTTGATTTGCTAATAATAATTCTATCTATCATACCCCATTTCCAAATAAGATCACATTCTGAGATCTAGGATTTAAGATTTCAAATCTTTATCAGGGAGGAGGGGATACAATTGAACCTATAAAATCAGATAAAAGAGGAAGAGATACAAGGGAGTCTGAAAAGGAAAGGACAGAGAGGCACAGCAACCAATAGAATGCAGTGTCCTGGAAGCCAAGTGCAGCAGGTATCTTAAGGATAAAGTGATAAGCCATATCAAATGCAACTGAGGGGGGGAAGGAAGAAATGTGAGAACTGATGACTGAATTTGGTAAATGTAGATCACTTTTTATCTTGGCCAGTTTGAGAAGTCACTGAAAAGAAAGGTTGTAAACTTTCAAGACAGAATGAGGCCCATCAGAAAGTTCACAAAACCATTTAAGTTAAAATTATAGTGCTATTACATTTAATATCTACCACATAGGCAAAAAATAGATAAAAATATTAGTCAGACAATACCTTTGGCAGGAATACTAAGCAAAGGCAATTTTTACCTATTTCTGATGAAAGCAAAAAACAGAATGTTTTAGAAACTACTTTGATGTTCTTTAGTAAAAGTGAACAAATCCTCTATGATCTAGCAATTCCATTTCTGGGTATGTTATTGTTGTTGTTGTT
>VMDO01014862.1:0-53112 GCA_007922755.1 Pedetes capensis | reverse complement strand
TTTTACATTGCTGGTGGAGCTGTAAATTGGTGCAACCACTATGGAAATCAATATGGAGGTACCTCAAAAAACTAAAAATAGAACTACCATATGACCCAGCTATAACACTATTGGGAATTTACCCAAAGGGAGATGAGTCATCATACCATAGAGACACCTGCATCTCCATATTCAATGCAGCGCTTTTCACAATAGCAAAGATATGGAATCAACCAAAGTGCCCTTCAACAGAAGAATGGATAAAAAAACTATGGTATATATACACAATGGAATACTATTCAGCAATCAAGAAAAATGAAATAGGGTCATTCGCAGCAAAATGGATGGAATTAGAGAAAATTATTTTAAGTGAACGAACACAAGCTCCGAAAGAGAAACAACACATGTTCTCACTCATATGAGAGAGCTGACTCAAAATTACAAGAAGGAAAAATCTTACTCAAAGGTCAGATCACATTAAAAAGAGGGCGAGGGAAGATAAGAATGAGGTCAATTAAATGGACTAGAAATCACATGTAATTGTTCTAACAAGATAGAAACAAAGACCACTACAGGAAAAGTTTCTATCTTAAACAGAAATGGAACCCAAGGACATATAGAGAAATACTATATAGTAAAAGATAGAGAAGACTTGGATGGGAAACTGAGATGGGAAGGGGGGTAGGGGGGAAACATAGAGGAGGGTAAGGGGTAACCTATATGAATAATGCTTATCAAATTGCATATATGAAAATTGTCACAATGAAAAGCATGTCAAAATGAATCACATTATGATGTACATTAAAAATTTCTAATAAAAAAAAAAGATGAACTGTTAAAGATCACAATTTTTGCTGAGTATGGTGGTGCACACATGTAATCCCAGCCCTGGGAAATCTAGGGTGGGATGATCATGCATTCAAGGCCAGCCTGAGCCACAGAGTGAGGCTATGTCTCAAAGCAGGGGCTGGGTGCAGCTCAGTGGTAGAGCATTTACCTACCATGCACAGGGCCCTGGGTTTGATCCCTGGTACTGAGAAAGAAAATATTTTTTGAAGATCAAGAGAAGTTATTATTAGCAATTTTGTATTGTCTAATTAATAATCCTAATTTATTTTAGATAGTCAGGACCTGTGAACCTATCCAGCCCAAACAAAGGCCAGGTCCTTGACAGTGACCTCTATTGAACCATAGGGTCACCCCCACTTCCCATCCTGTCTGCTCCCTTCCCACTAGGTACTGATCTACAGCCAGAGGTTACCACCCTATTGCTTGCTTTCCTGTTTTTGCATTTATAGGTATTTCTACAAAGTGTGCCTGTGTATATACATAGTAGTTTTCTCTATACTCATATGTAATTTTCTTTTAAAGCAAAATCGAAACCTTACTGTATATGTTTTATTTGTCCTAATTAAAGAATTCTACCACTTGAACATATCATTTTCTCATTGAAAAGTCTCTAGAAGCTGGGTGTGGTGGCTCATGCCTGTAATTCCAACACTCAGGAGGCTGAGGCAGGAGGTTTGATGTGAGTTTGAGGCTAGCCTGAGCTACAGAGTGAGACCTTGTTTCAGGGAAAAAAAAAAAAAAAAAAAAAAAGGAAATAGAAATTATTATTAAAACCAAATCCCTAGAAATATAAAATTTAGTGCTTATATAACATTCTATTTTATGGTTAGATCAGAATTTATGTATAATTTTCCAGTGGGGCATTTTTGATTGTTTCTTTTTTCAATTATAAAGAATCCTGTATAAGCCTCTGTAGGATTCCTAATGTATTTTGTTAAATTGTTTTTAAGAAAGGTGAATTGAAGTTGTAGCTCAGTCATAGAGCACTTGCCTAACATGTGTGAGGCCTTGGGTTTGATCCTCAGCACCATATTTAACAAAAAAGAAAAAAGAAAGAAAAAGAAAGAAAGAAGAAAAGGTTGTAAAAGATGTCACACTTCTTCCCTTTCTGTATCTCCCATCCTCAACAACTCTTTTAAAAAATACTGCAAATTTGGGAAGAGAGAGATGGCATTAAGCATGTTTTCATGTATTCATTTCTCATATTTTTTTCTGTGGATTTTCCATTTATACCTATAGTTCATCTTGGAGCATTAATGTTCTTCTTATTGATTTGGAAGAGTTCTTTATATAGTCAAGAAATTGCTTCTAGTCTGTCATAGTTACTGAAGATATTTTCCATGTTTATCATTTGTATTTCATCCTATGTTGGTTGAAAAAAAGAGATTTAAAAAAATTTTTAGCTAATCAATTTATATCAGTGTTTTCCTTTGTGATTTTTCCCATTGATTTTGTGCTTAGAAAAGCTTCTCTGTCTTAACATGAGTGAAGGGCTTGTTCAAATTTTCTTCACAGTTCTAGAGGCAGTTTTTACACTTTAGATCCCAAATACATATATTTGGAATTCATTTTGAATTAGGAAGGTATGATGTAGGTAAGAGGATCTAGCTTGATTTTATTCCCACCCCAATATCCAATTTTCGGGGAACAGTTTGGTGAGTACTTTTCCTTTTCCCTTTGGTTTATGATGCCTCCTTTAGCACATGATGAATGACTCACTGTGTGTTCCAGTGTGGCCAGTGATGCCCAGGCTGTGACCTTGTCCATCAGATCTCGTCCTGCAGATATGGCTGGGTGACTGCACCTTCATGATGGCCTAGTTCTTCTTGCTGCTATTTCTCTTTTGTAATAAACATTTCCCTCTGTTTCTTAATCCAAGGGATTTTAGAAGAATTTTATCAGAATATTAGAATGTTGATTGAGGCTGGCATAAACTTATATATTAATTTGGACAGAATCAATATTTTTAAATGTATTTGGTCCTCCCATCACGGGAACTTGGAAACTTATATTTTTTATATATGTCCCATCCATTTCTTGTTAGTATTCATTATTTCTTATTCCTCCTCCTCCTCCTCCACCTCCTTCTCCTTCTCTTCTTTCTTCTTCTTCTTTCCCACCACCTCCTCCTCCTCCTCTCCCACCACCACCTCTTCCTCTTCTTTTCCTTCTTCTCCTCCTCCTGCTCCTTCTTCTCCTCCTCCTTTTCTCTCTCCCTCTCTCATTAATTTTTATTGCTCTTGGGAATGGAGTCCTCTACCCAATGCAGGTTGATGTCTTGATTAGAAATAAAAAACAAACAACATTGGATAGTTCAAAGGGAGCTTGTAAATGTTCTGTCCACCGAAGCATGAGAGAGGAGAGGGCTGGGAAATGATAAGGAATTAGCGACTATGTGGAGCTGACTTGGAGCTGGTTTTCATCCTGAGGTTGAATGGAAGGTTGTTGTTGTTGTTGTTGTTAGATGCCGTCGAGTCAGTATCCGACTCATAGCGACCCTCATAGGGTTTTCAATGGCTGACTGTTTCGGGATTGCCTTGGAGTGGATTGCCAGGTCCTTCTCCCATTTTTGCGGTGCTGAGAATTGAACTCGGGACCTCAAAGACTGCAGTGCAGCACTCTACCAACTGAGCTAAATCCCAGCACCACTGAATGGAAGGAGGTGGGGGCAAAACCCAGAACCTGGGCCAGAGGGGACGTGGAGGCGATTGCGAGGGGCTGGGGTGTTGTGTTGAGACTCTGAGCCTCCAGAGCAGATGGGGAAGGAAGGAAGCTGGGGGTAAGCCCCTCCAGCTCTCTACCCCCATATCCTGCTGGGCCTTTCCATTGGCTGAACCACCTGGAAGTCTCCAGCCAGTCCATGGATGAGGTCCATGCTGGCCAGCCTGTGGTGCGTGGTGAGGAGGGAGGAGACATGTCAGAGGTGATGGCAGAGACGTGTCTGGTGGCTGTCCCCCTCTGCCTGTCCCTCCTCAGTGGGTGTACCATCTGCTGTTTGTCAGCAAAGCCAGAAGCAATCGAGGCTCAGACTGTCGTTCTGCTGCCCAAATATTTTTCCGAGTATTTGCTTTCTGGGGAATATTTTCTTTGGATTCCTTTGGGTGTTCTAGGCTCATGGTCACGTGATCTATGCGTAATTATTTTGTCTTGCTTCCTCCCACACGTGTGTCTTTTATTTTACTTCCTGTTTCTGTCATAAGAGCTGAGCCTCCCTTAAAGCTTTGTGTGGGTTGAAGATATTCTTTTAAGCACCTTAATTTCAGCTCCTGAGAATCGTGAGAAGTCTGTGGGTTGCCTCTCCATTTCCTCTTCCCTTGGTTCTTTTCTTCGCCTCCTTCCTGCCAAGCCCCCATCGGGTGGAGGTGGATGAAATGCCACCCCTATGAGCACCGGGCAGCTCAGTAGTGAACCAGGGAGGCAAAGAGCAAGCAGAGAATTCAATACATGTCAGCTCAGCATTTCTCAAACTTAGGGCTTCTCCCAGAGTAAGAAATTAATTTCATACTGTGTTCTATTGGGCATGCACACACCTACCTACCCTCGCTGCACACACACAAACACAGTGGAACACGCATTTCATAAAACCTCCTTCCTCACCACATGTGCAATGGCTATCAATGCCTTCCCTTCTGATTCTAAGGAAAGGAAGAAACCTCTGGGTTACCATGCAGTGCCGTGAGATCCTGTCCCAGTTCTGGTCCCGACGTGGAGCACCAGGAGTGAAATTTGCTGCACTGTGCAGGGAAGTCATAAAGAAAAGAGTGTCTGGGTCACTGCTTGACTCAGTGGCCTGGGGGACACCTCCAAGGAAGGACACATGATGACAAGAACGTGGCTGTATGAGCCTGAGGGTTGGGCATGGGGTGGTTGGAAAGCAAGTTTCATCCAGAGCAAAGAGTGGGTGGAGACCAGTGTGGCTTCCTTGAGTCACAGTGGGGAGGACTCTGGGGCTGGAGCATCCTGAGGGTGTGGGACAGGGAACAGATGAAGGTACAAGCTTTTGTGAGCAGAGGCAAGGGGTCTGCATGCATTGCTTCTTGTTGTTGTTCTTAGGTCCCATTGAGCAGGGTCCCTGACGTACATAGCGACCCAATGTACAACAGAATGAAACACTCCTTGACATTGTGCCGTGCCCAGCACTATTGCCAGTGTGCTTCTCTGCTATTCATAGGGTTTTCAATGGCAGATTGTTTCAGGAGTGGATTGCTGGGTCCTTCTCCCTACCCTGAAGCACCTGGTGTTCCCAGGTGGTCTCCTATCCAGGACTAACCAGGCCCGACTCTGCTTAGCTTCCAAGATCAGGTGGAATTGGATGCTAGGGTGCTATAGCTGCAGATATTCATTGCTTAGATTAAAAAAAGAATTGCAACAAATGAGGTCTTAATTTTCTATGGCCCTGTAACAAATTACCACAATCCTGTTGTTGTTGTTAGGTGCTGCCAAATTGGGTCCAACTCATAGTGCCTTGATGTACAACAGAATGAAACGCTCTTCAACACTGTGCCTTGCCCAGGTCTGTGTCAGTGCTTCTCTGCTAGTCATAAGGTTTTCAATGGCTGATTGCATCAGGATCCTTTTGGGAATGGGCTGCCAGGTCCTTCTCCCATTTTTGTGGTGCTAGGAATCGAACCCAGGGCCTACACAGTGTGTAGAGCAGCGTTCTACCAACTGAGCTAAACCCCAGCCCCACCACAATCCTAGAAGCTTAAAACAATACAGACTTATTATCTCACAGGGGGCTGCATTCTTGCTTGTAGGTTATGAGTTTGTGTGTGCAGGTTAGCTGGGTCCTCTGCTCTGGCTCGTAGCAGGCCTGTGTGGAGATGTCACAGGACTGTGACTCTCACGTGACACTCGAGGTTCACCTCGAAGCTCCCTCTCACGTGGTAGTACTCTGTGGTAGATGTGTGAGTTAATGACCGAATGAGTGCTGATAGGGGTCTGGTTTGTGTCTGGGGAGGTGGTGGACTCCAGGGAGGTGGAGTAGGCTTGAGGGATGTGTGACAATTGTTCTGAGCCAATTACAGAAAAAAATGCCACTCTCGTCCTCCAGAGATTGCTTGAGGAGCGGTTTTGTGACTTGGGGCATCTAGGGAGAGACTCCCCCATTCTGTCTTTAGTGTGGCTGTGTGTGGAAGTGAGGCCCAGAGGGTCTGAGTCACCATGCCCCCAGGCCTGAGGACAGTTGTCAGTGGGGTGAAGACTCTGGCCAGAGAGAATGTGGTGCGGATAGGAGGCATGGGGGTCCCTCGTCTGGGCACCAGGACCCTCTGCTGTTGAAATCACTTCCACGTGGCTGGACTCTGATTTGCAACCTGTTTCCCCTTACGCGTCATGTGTGAAATCTTTGTTCTTTAGTTCACTCATTCATTTATCTGGCACGATGGTGGTTTTGTGTCAGCTTGCCTGGGCCTCAGGGTGCTGGTAGCTGGTGAACATGTCCAGGTGTGTCTGGGAGGGCGTTTTGGAAGCGATCATCAATGAACTGGTGGGATGCATGGAGCAGGTGGCCTACTCAGAGCGGGTGGCCCCGAGCACACCCCAGAGGGGGAGGGGACAGCAAATGGAGGAGGCCCGCTGAGTTCACTCAGAGTGCAGTGACTTCCTCTGCCCCAGTGTCCTTGGGTCTCAGGCTTCAGGTCCACACTGGTGTCTACATCAGCTTTCCTGCAAACTTCTGGTCTCCATGAGCTAATTCTTTATAATCTGCCCCTCCATCCCTCTCTCTCTGTCTCTCTCTCACACACACACACAGAGACACACACAGGCTTTTTACAAGGAGGTGCCCCCCCAATTTATTTATAAAAATTCATGTATTTTTTTCTACACATTCAAACTTCAGTCACCTTCAAAGTGCTCACCTATCAAGACTTTTTTCTACGGCTCAAAACAGTTTTCTGAACTCGTTGATTGTGATGCCTGTTAGTGCTTCTCCTACTTTCTAGTTCACCTCCTCAGTGTCAGCGAGACGTTTCCCTTTGAGGACTTTTTTCATCAGGGGAAACAACAACAACAAAGTTGCTTGGGGTGGGATGTGGAGAACAGGGAGGGTGGGGCACCAGGATCCTGATGTTTGGGTTAAAAACTGCAACCGTTCAGCATGCTGTGGGCAGGTGCGTCGTTACAGGGGAAGAACCAGTCACCTGTTGGCCACAACTTGGGACATTTCTTCTGCAAATTGTGGTGCAACCTTCTCAAAACTTCTAGATAAAGATTTTGATTGGCTATGTGACCCAGAGGAACAAATGCTGAGTGCCCAGCCCATCTCATATCCAAGAAACAGAGGATCTGTGTTTTCACGTTCATTTTTTGTTGTTGTTGTTGTTCCCCTCTCATGTCTTATTGGTTGTATCTCCAAAGAACCTTGAGTACATAGCTGGTGACTATTTATTGCACACTTACTACATTGCTCAGTTGATAGAGCACTGTGCTGCCTTCTCTGAGACCCTGGGTCCAGTCTACGGCACCGCAAATACAGGAGAAGGACTTGGCCGCCCACTCCTGAAACAATCCCCAAACAATCGGCCATCGAAAACCCTATGGATAGCAGAAAAGCATGGATATGGTCCAGGCATGGCACAGTGTTGGGGAGCGCTTTGTTGTGTGGTACGTAGGGTCGCTATGAGTTCGGACCCTTCAGTGGACAGGAGACAGGGGCCAGTTGCATAGACAGAGCAATGGGCATTTGCAGCATGAGTGTTGCCGTGAGGACGGGGGACATGGTAATGTCAGGGCGCGGGAAGCAAGGACTGACCTCCAAACCATCCGGCTGGAGGGCTTCTTGAGGAAGTGGCATTTGTATCAGATGCGGAAGGTGGGAGTTAACTTTGTGGGGGGATGCAGAATGGGTGTGGAAGGTGGAGGGATAACAAGGATTGAGACCCAGGGACAGGAGGGAGGCTGGGGACCTCAGGAGGTGAAGTCCCGATGGTGGAATATGGAGTCCCAGGGACAGCCAGGGAGGTCACAGGGCCTGGCCCCTGGAGAGCTGGTTGTCATCCCAGAGCCTTTGGCTGGATCCCAAGACTGGAGCCATTTGGACAGCAGGCGCTGAGGTCAGATTCACTTTTGGAGGATACTGTTGCCCAGGATGACCAATGGGTCGACAAGCCAGCCGTGGCAGGATAGTGGCCTTGTGGAATCATGGAGTGGCGAGGCCACGTGGACACCTCCCCTCTTCTGCCTCCCTGGTGGCTCTGACTGGAGCTTTATGGCTGCTGTGCTCACCTGGTTGCATATTTAGATGCAACAAATGTTCTTTGATTTGGCTCATGCTCTTCCTTCTCACCTTGGTGGGCTTCCCCGCTGTGGTGTGTGTTGGAGGAGCGAGGAGGTGCGTTTCCCAGGCTCCCAGCGTGTGCACGCAGGTTCTGAAAGTGACACAGAGCGCTCTTCCCAGCTAGACAAAGCCTGAGCTCTGCAGAGGTGAAGGGGACACAGGCAGCCCCTAGCCTGGAGCAAATGGCATTTTTAAAGTATTTGAACTTAGTGGACTTCCCGCCTTCCTGTCATATGAACCAATGCATTCATTTTTTTATCCTCAAAAAAGCAAAAGCAAACCAACCAACCAGCCAGATGAGGGCTGTGGGCAGGAGGGGAGACCCTGGGTGTGAGAAGAACCTGAGATACCCAGAGGGTTTGTGCTGCAGTCTGCACAGCCTGGAGGGAGCAGCTTTCCGTGCTGGCTTGGCCACAGAGGGACTTCTTTGCTTCATAGGCCACTTGTCTGGACACCAGAGGCTCTGCCTCCGGCTCTGGGCTGCTGAGTGCAGCCTATGGATGTCCTGCTCCACTGGAACTTGGATGGGGCTGGGAAGAATGTGAAGATGAGGTACACGTGATTTTTTTGTGTGTGGTGTGTGGTCCTTGCGGGTTGAACTTAGGGCCTGGCATGTACTTTGTAAGTGTGCTACCACCTGGCTGCACCCTCAGCCTATTTTTTATTTTTATATTTTGAGATAGGGTCTCACTGAGTCACACAGGCTGCCTGTGACCTTGGGCTCCTGATCCTCCTGCCTCTGCCACCCAAGTCACTGGGATGACAGACGTGTGCACTGCATCCAGCTGGTGCACGGAATTTCTGCTCTACAGGCACAGGAGGCAGGCAGTGGCCCCCTCAGACAGCATGGTGGCACGGGGAGGTGTGACCCGCCCATGGAGTCAGCTGTGGGTGGACAGGAGGCACTGAGCTTGCCCCTGCTGTGTCCTTGGCCCTCGTGGACAGAGGTCAGCTGCTGCTCTGCACAGGCCCCACCCAGTGAGTCCTCAGATCTCATTCCCGTGGGACCGCACTGATCCCTGCCCAAGGAACCGTCTTGTCTGCTTTGCTCCCCTCCTTCCATCCCAGCGACACTTTCTAATTTATTTGCATGGACTTTTAAGCCTCAAGAGCTGTTTGCTCTCTCAACAAAATGTTCTCTTGCATATTAGAAGTTTGGAGCTTCAAAATGATTGATTCTCGTGTAACACTGAAGAGACTTCTTTAAAAGTTAAAAAATGGAACATTTTCCCCCCTCTCTGTACTCAACAAATATTTATTGAGCACTTAGGTGCCAGGCGTGCTCCAGCTGTGAACAAAACAGATGGAGCCCTTGGCAGGGAGCTTACATGCTGGTTGGGGAGAAATAAATGAACACGTAGACAGAGAGGCAGGCATCCCTGCTCTGTTGTTGTTGTTGTTTTCAGGTGCTGCCAAGTCAGATCTTATCATAGCAACCCCATGTACAACAGAACAAAACACTTCCTGACACGGTGCCATGGACATGATATTTTTATGTTTGAGCCCAGTGTTGCAGCCACTGTGTTTCTTCTCATTTTGAGCAGTGCCACATCAGCAAAAGGAGGTCCCAGGGGTTTTACTCCATTCCAATCATTAAGGTCAGCTCTCCTTTGAGGCTGGGAGAAGGACCTGGCAATCCACTCCCAAGGCAATCCCGAAACAGTCAGCCATTGAAAACCCTATGAGGGTCGCTATGAGTCGGATACTGACTTGACGGCACCTAACAACACAACAACTCCTTTGAGGAGGCAACTCTTCCCCAGTCATTTCTTGAATGCCTTCCAGCCTGCGGGGCTCATTTTCTGGCACTCTATTTGACAGTGCTCCTCTGCTGGTCCTGGATTTAATCCTGTCCAGGCCCCTCAGTTGCTGAGAAACTGTGGGGAAGTGACTGCCTGCCCCCTTAGAACCCGCCTCCATAGACTGGGGGCAGTAATTCACCATTACCCTCAAGGGCGTATGAACTCACGCCTGCAGAACTCTCAGGACCATGCCTGGCACAGAGTCAATAGTCAGTAAATATTGGTGCTGCTTGTTATGATCATTAATACCGTTGTTAGTGTCATTCAGAGTATGACGATCACCTAGTCACCATCCTCAGAGAATTTCTGGCGTTTCCACGGCTCTGTGTGCTGTGATCCAAAAGGGTCTGAACACCGCTGCTCTTGGCCCCAGGTCCACAGAGGGCACCCAGGGGTTGCTTTGCTTTGGGGAGCCGGTTGCCGAGGGCTGGGCAGGAAGAGCTTGGAGTGGCGGAGGGTGGCGGTGTCCAGTCTGTCCTGTGTCTAGTGCTCTCAAAGGGCTCTGCATGGATGTGCTGAGTCATTGTTCCTAACAGCCCTATGAGGAGGGGGGATCACTGTCTCCAGGAGACAGAGGAGAAAGCAAGTCCCAGGGAGGGCACTCAACCCTCATCTCGCCCCAGGTCACCACCTACGCACAAGCCCTCCAGACCTGGTGCCTCTAGCGATTCACATTCTGGGGAGGATCCAGGAGTTCTCAGTGGACCTCTGTCAGCAGGTGCTTGGATTCCCTGGGTAGAACCTCATCCCACGCTGGGCTGCCCAAACCTTTGGATTGAAATAGTGTGGTTCTCTGGGCTGGTTGAAGGAGGAAGGGGTGGAGCTTGTGGTGGCTTCCAGGTAGCTGTGGATCAAGCCACTCGGGCAGGCTTTGAAGCGAGGTGCCTGGGGTAGTGTGGAAGGAAGGCTGCACTATTAACTGACCCATCATGCTGCCTCCTTCTTTCATTTCTGGACCCTGAGCCTCAGGAGTCCTCAGTGCAGCTGCCAAATCACTTCATGCTCGAGAAAGTGGGGTGCCTCTTGCTAAGGGAAAAGCCTGACATTTTCTACCAACAGCCCTGATGGTTGGTCATGGCATCTTAAGATATTAATATGGCATCCACAGCATCTCCCAGAGAACATCATCCTCTTTTGTCTTTTTCTCACTTGTTTTCTGGCTACTGAAGGGACTCTAGGAGAAGGTTGTGGCAGCCCACTCCCGAAGCAATCCTGAAACAATCAGCCATTGAAAACCTTATGAATAGCAGAGAAGTACTGATATAGTGTCAGGCATGGCACTGTGTCAGGGAGTGTTTCATTCTGCTGTACATTGGGTCGCTATGAGTTGTACTAGTCTCAGTGGCACCTAACAACAACAAAGAGACTCCATCTTTTCTGCCTTTTCCCATGGTCCAGGGTTGTGACGTCCAATATGGTGTTCACAAGATCCATGGAGTTGCTTACATATAAATAAATAAATTAAAATAAAATACATGATAAAAATCCAGTTCCTTTGTTATAGTAGCCACTGTTCAAGTACTCCTTTGCGACCATAGCAGACTAAGTATCCAACTGCTGTGGCGCCATGTTGGACAGGACAGAGGTGGAACATTCCATCATTTCCCATGTTCTACTGGGGAACTCTGGTCTGGGATACTCATTCTCTCATTCATCTCTTATTTACTTACTGGGCACCTGCTATGTGCCAGGCTCTGTGTTAGGCTTGGGGAAGTAAGTGGTCTACAAGAGGAAGGTTCTTCTGCTGTGGCATTGCCACCACGGCGGGCGAGACGTTCAGCAGGAAATAGTTGCAGAATGTGAAGAGTCAACCGCAAAGGTTGAGGGAAGGACAGTGATGGTGTTGGAGACGTGAGGGCGGTGTGAAGGGACGGCCAGCACAAGTCCCCTTCCTGCACTCATGTCCCTGAAAGCCCATGACTTCAGTCCACTTACCGAGTCATTCTGCCCGCTCAGGATGCAGAAGGTCGTTCCCAGAATGGTGGTGCCTTCTTTGTGTAGTTGGGCGACACTTAATCATGAGGTAGACAGAAGTTCCAGGTACACCTTCCAACGGGACACGCCATGGTTCCAACAGCCATCAGGAAAATGATAAGGGCAATTGCTCCATTGACCACAAGCTGGGCATGGCAGGTTGTCTGGTATTTTTCTTAGGGGGTGGTGGAGGAGACAGTTTTGCCATAAAGGAGCCTTGCTGAAAAGCACAGGCTCCTCTCCCAGCCACCACATAGCTTCTGAGGGATTAGCATGTGGTTTTAGCACTTGACCGACTTCCACCCTCCAACACTGTGCTCTGATGTTTTCCCCATTATGGTCTTACTTAAGGAATACACGTTCTTGCCAGTGATTTGTGTCTTGGTGAAGGAGATTTATTACCTCTGTCCAATGGAATGAAGGGTAACAGTGGAAATGGGTGCACCTGCCCACAGGTGGGTCCTGGATGGGAGTTTGATGATTGCTGGGCCTTTTCCATGCATGCTGACCTCTATCATTGGTTCATGGATTGTGTCCAAGTTCCAGAGACCGTAGCTGGGATGACACCTGGACCCCATGGCTCCCTCTGGTGTTTCTATTTGAGTCAGAGTGTTTCTAGGCTTATTGTTATTGTTAGGTGGTGTCGAGTCGGGTCTGACTCATAGTGACTCTATGTACAACAGAACAAAACACTCCCCAACACTGCGCTGTGCCCAGAACTACTTCAGAGTATCTCTGCTATTCATAGTGTTTTTGATGGCTGATTGCCTCAGGATTGTTTGGGGAGTGGGCTGCCATGTCCTTCTCTAATTTTTGCTAGGCTGGGAATTGAATGCAGGGCCTTAGAAAGTGCAGAGGAAGCACTGTACCAACTGAGCTAAATCCCAGCCCCGTTTTTAGGCTTAGGATCTTGAAATTTGAAATGACTTCTGGCTACTAATTCACCATCAATCCAAGCATAGAATGACTCTTTGTATGTGGAGGGTGAAGTTGGCTGCTGACTGGACATGATATGCAGAGAGAGAAAGAGGTCAGCCATTGCGATCCTATCCCTGGGTGCATTTTGCTTAGGGAATCAGGAGCCAGGGAGGGCTGAGATCCTATGGTTTATCCAAGAAATCTGAGTTTGGGGATGATAACTTGGGTGTGTTCTTTATCCTTGGTGGGGGTTTCCGCTCTATATATTTGTTGTGTGTGTACCATATCCCAGGCTGTCTGTCTCAGTTCTGGAAAGATGGACCCCATCCATCATTCCCATTTTACACAAGAGTGAAGATCGATGCCTGAGATACTGTCAAGCCACATGGTGACTGAACCACAGAGCTGGGATCCCAATCCAGAAGTCCAGCCCCAGGACCATGTCTTCTAAATGGGCTGGGCATGTCCTCAACATAAAATGCTTAAAGGATGGGTCCTTAGGCTTGGAGTCTTGGCACCCAGCCAGAATTTAATAGCACTGTTTGGTTTTTATGGCGTTTGTTTTTTCACTTGAAATGATATTGGGTTTCTATTTATAGCAGTGATAAAAATTTCCTCTAAAAGTAAATTTTTGTATTTATGTAAAAAAGTGATTCTATTTAAAGAAAAAATACCAAGTAAATGTGGATTGAATGTGGCAAAACTAATGATGGTGGTGGGAGGATGCTCTGTCTCTTGCTAAGGCTGAGGTGCCTGCAGCTGTAGCACTGTGGCATCCTAAGCTGTCAGATCTTGGAAGCTAAGCAGGGTCAGGCCTGCTTAGTCCTTGGATGGGAGAACACCTGGGAACACCAGGTACTGTAGGCTTGGGAGACGGACCCCGTCTCCCCAGCAACCCAGTTCCAAAAAACAATCAGCCATTGAAAACCCTATCAATAGCAGAGAAGCAGTAATGATACTGTCCTGCCTGTCATACACAGGATTGTTGTGTGTTGGACACCGACTTGACAGCACCTAACAACAACAATAACAAGGCTGATGCACAGGGCATCAGAGTGAGCCTTTGGGGCATTCAAAATGTGAAATGCTTAGTGCTCTGTGTGCGTGCATGCGTGTGTGTGTGTGTGTGTGTGTGTGTGTGTGTGTGTGTGTGTGTACGTGCACATGTGTACTTAGAGTCGACCAGGGCAGAGTTGAGAGCTGGTGAGCATTGACTATAGCAAAAGGGGAATTTCTTTTCTCAGGGGCATCTTAAAAAGCTACCTATGCCTATGGCTAAGCAGGGCAGGGTAGGGCAGGGCTGAATTTTAATTCCTAAACTGGGAAGCATGGTACCTCTCCTTTAATGAGAGTTGAGATGAAGTCTTCAGTCTGGGCCAGCCCCCTTGTGTTCATTCCCTCACTTAATCTTCACAACAACCCCTTGACATTTGTGGTCCCATTTTGCAGGTGAGGATACCGAGGCTTGGAAAAGGTGAGTCATTTTTTTGAGGTCCTACGTTTATGAATGGTAGAGCCAGGGCTTCCCTTAGGAAGTCCAACTCCAAGGACTTTCCTTTTAACTTCTGCATTCTCATTAATCATCAGAGCTGTTCACACATGTTCTGTTCCTCCTCTCTAGGCTTCAGTTCTTGGGTGAGTCTAAGAATTGTTGGTGTTGAGCTTATTCATTTTTTCTCGTTTACTGAGTGACGGTGATGACTTCCAAGATCCGTACATGCTTGGCTGCAACTGGAAGTTACTCCCTTCATTTTCATAGGGTTTAGAATTCTGGGATAGCAGCTTAACTTTTAGTGCTTTGAAAGTCACAGTCCATCCTCTTGATTTCTGATTAGAATTCTCTGATTATACTTATTATTGGTCCCTGTATGTGATGTGTCATTTTTCTCCTGCTATTTTCAGAATTTTTTTCTTTTCCTTCTTTTTTGGGGCCAAGGTTGGGTTGAATTTCCCTCCTCCCATTGAATATAGATAGGGCCAAGTAACTTGCTTTGGGCAATGCAATAGGAGCCGCAGATTTAAGAGCTGGTGCGTGATTTGCCAAACTCTCTCCTGCACTGCCATGGCAAATGGATGAAACTTTTAAGAGAGTGGTCACTCTGAAGATCTGGGTTCTACTGTGAGGCCACTGTGCACTGATCCCTGCAGCTGGCCCACTGTGGACCTGTAGCATGCAGTAAATAAGTCTTTATGGATATTAAGGTTGGGGGAGTTTCTATTTGAGACAGAATATTGTTGTGTAGCCCAGGCTGGCCTGGAACTTGCTATACAGACCAGATTGGCCTCAAACTCTTCTGCCTCAGCCTCCTGAGTGCTAGGATTATAGGCACGCCCCACCATGCCCCGCTACGGGGGGATGTTTCTTACAGCTGCAGTACCCAGCCTATCCTGTATGATGGACTTTCCACCCTCCTTCACAGGGAAATCCAGGGGATGGCTTGTGGGACACAAAATAATAAGTTTTTGCTTGCAAATCCAACCAAGTGACAGCCACAAGAGTGTAAAAGGATCAAATTGCAAAATGAAGTAGAGCAAAAGGAAAAACAGAGCGACGTCCTTCAGGAATCTCACAGCCCCCTGCTTCATTTTGCAAACAGCAATAGCACTGCTGGATAATTAAGATGCACATGCCACCTGACATTAAACAGCCTTTTGTGAACTGTTAATTAAGATTTAATCAGTCACATATTTTCTTCTTACTGAATTAGAAGATTAGTGTTAACTTCTAGCAGGGTTTCCTTACTCCCTATTGAAGGAAATCAATGCATTTGATCATAACTGAAGAAGAAGAAGCTGGTTCCACTATAAGAAACAGTGTGGGGAGACAGTGTCTTGGCATTTCAGGTAATTCTGTAAGTGTGGCCAGAGAGGAGTGATTGACAAAGTCATGGTTTCTCCCATGGAGGGGTAGAAAGTGTGTTTCTGGTGACAAGTTCAGACTTGTGGTGGAAGGGCACAGTGAGAGTTAAGGATGGGTGGATGCAATACCCACTCATCGGTGTGTGGCCTCTGGAGAGGACCATGAATCATGGAGTTTGCTTTCTTGGCCCTAGAGGAGAATGACTGCAAGGAGCAAGGGCAGGTCAGTGTGTGCTGTGCAGGTGGGATGCTTTCTCACCTGGCCTTTTCAGGTTGGATCCAGTATGGGCTGCCATTTGCAAGGGGTCTACCTGGTTGGGGATATGTTGTTGATGTTGTTAGGTGCCGTAGAGTCAGTGTCCGACTCATAGTGACTGTACATACAACAGGTGAAACACTATTGTTAATGCTTCTCTGCTACTCATAGGGTTTTCAATGGCAGATTGTTTTTTGGGAGTGGATTGCCAGGTCCGTCTCCCACGCCTACAGCACCAGGTGTTCCCAGGTAGTCTCCCATCCAAGTACTAACCAGGCCTGACCCTGCTTAGCTTCTGAGATCTGACAGGATCCGACACCACAGGGGTATGGCTGCAAGCAGTGGGGGATATTGTTGTTGTTAGGTGCCGTCGAGTCGGTATCCGACTCATAGCGACCCTCATAGGGTTTTCAATGGCTGACTGTTCCGGGATTGCCTTGGGAGTGGATTGTCAGGCCCTGCTCCCATTTTTGCGGTGCTGGGAATTGAACTTGGGACCTCAGAGACTGCAGCACAGCGCTCTACCCACTGAGCCAAATCCCAGCCTGTGGGGGATATAGCAGGCACTTAATAAATGTGTGCCAAATAAATACGTCCACAGAGGCAAATGTGTCTTCAGAGGACATTAGATGTCTCCACACCATGGTTTGTAAACCCTGCGAAAGTGCTCCGTGGTCTCACTCCACCCAAACCTTTCGATAAGCCTGTTTAACGTGCAAGAACAGTGAGTGGGGGTTGGACTGTTTGTGCTGATGATTTTGGGAGACGATGGCAAGGCAGGTGGCAGGCAGCAGCAGGACTGGCTCTAGAGGGTGCCTAGAAGGGAGGCAGTGGACGTGGAGGAAGGAAGCGGGTGGCACAGAAGGGGAGGTGGTGGGTTGGGGATGCAGAGCGAAGCATCAGATATGACAGGTGATGACAGAGGAAGGCCAGGAACCACCAAATCATTGGGCAGAGGATGGGGGACAGAAGTGGATTCAGGAGCTGTTTCTTTTGATGTAAAAATGGAGACAGGAAGAGAAACAGATGCAAGCTGGTGTTAAAGGGTGTGTGGGCTTGGGAGCTGGGAGCTGATCCAGTTAGTTATAGGCTTATAGGATAAGGATTCCCCACACGTCTATCCGCTCTTCCTGCTGTGGGGACTTCTATGTTACTGTGGTGCTGAAAGCTGTGCCATGGATATGTCAGTTACCAGCAGGGCCACCCAGGGTGGACAGGTCTCAGCTGAGCTTCCAGACTAAGACTAGGGAGAAGGACCTGGCAGCCCACCCCTGAAACAATCAGCCAGGGTTCCCTGCATCACCTCAGGCCCCAAGCAACAGAGCCAGCTGACCACGGACCACCACCTCTGAACCCTTCAGCCAAAATGAACTTCGCCCTCTTCAGGTGGATTTTCTCAGGTGTTTTGTAATCGTGAGGAACACTGACCAACACAAGGAGCACGTTTAAAAATTGTTTCATTTGAAATAATTACAGCTCCACAGGACGTTGCAACAGTAGTAAAAGGAACTCTGTGAACCTTTCTGCCAGCTTCCCCCAACGGGGACAGCTTGTATGTCTGCCGTACAATAGCACAGTTGGGAAACAGACATCGGTGCGGGCTGGCGCCCGAATCTCAGAGCCCGGGTGTGTCTCTGCTGTTTCTCTCATGTGTAAGTCTGGGTAATAACCAACTCAATCAACACACAAAGGCACTCTGGCACCACAAAAGACCCACTGCATGCCCCGTCCTGCTGGGACCATGAAGACAGCAGAAACCCCAGCTTGTCTCCTAGCGAAGTGTCCTCCGTGCCAGGCCACCACACACAGTTCTATCCCTGCCCCTGCACCCCCCCACCCCCGCTCCTGTCCAGCGGCGTGGGTTTGACCCCTCACCCTGCTCAGGAGGGCTCACTCTGCACCGCACAAGGCCCTTACTGACATAATAGCCTCTTTTACAAATCTGTTTTGCTGTCTGCTCTGTCCCCGCTCTCTGACAATTGTGCCTTCAAGCGGCTCATAGACTCATCTTGGGAAATTGGCTCCTTTCACAAATCACTCTCGCCCTGTTTCATTTTGTACCTGGCCCGACTTTGGCAGAGAGGGCTCTTGTTATCTCCGAGAGCCACGGTGGCCTGGCTCATTCGAATGGGGCACTGGCTTTTGTTCAATCGTTTCAGGGTAGTTTGGAAAATAAGGTGCATTTCTCTGACAACCTCAAGACATTTCCTGAGTGCTGTTACCCAAAGCCCAGAGCTTTGCAGTCCCCATTACTCAGGTTATCCAGAGAGAAGGAAGAGGGAAGGGCCAACCATCTCCCATTGTCCTAGGGCACTGGGTCTTTGTCCTGCTCACTTGGCAGAGTTCTCTGGCCACTGTCAGCTTTTTTGTTCACTCTTTAGTCTTACCTTCCCTGTTGTGTGCCTCTTGTTGTTGTTAGGTGTTGTTGAGTCAGTCTGACTCATAGCAATCCTATGTCAACAGAACAAATCACTCCCCAACTCTGTGCCACGAATACCATCTTTTTATGTTTGAGCCCATTGTTGCAGCCACTATGTTTCTTCTCATTTTGAGTCATGCCATGTCAGCAAGGAACAGGGCTCTACTCCATTCTTGTCATTAAGGCCAATTCTACTTTGAGGAGGCAACTCTTCCCCAGTCACTTCTTGAATGCCTTCCAGCCTGGGGGGCTTATTTTCTGGCACTATATTTGACAATGCTTCTCTGCTACTCATAGGGTATTCAATGGTTAATTGTTTCATGAATGGGCTGCCAGGACCTTCTCCATAGTCTGTCTTAGTCTGGAAGCTCAGTTGAAACCTGTCTACCATGGGTGGCCCTGCTGGCATCTGAGAGACTGGTGGCATAGCTTTCATCATCACAGCAACATGCAAGCCCCCACAGCACAATGAGCTGACAGACACATGGGGACGTGTGCCTCTTCTTAGTAGGTAATCAAATATTTACTGATTGTAGATGAACTGAAAAACTAAGGAGTCTGTCCCTACCCCGCCCTCCCCTCTTTGCTCTCTTTTCTCTCAGTCTCTGCCACATTGCACTGACACTCAGCACCTGCCGATTCTGGCTGAAGTAATTTCCACTGCACACTCTTTGTGCAGGTTTCAGTGTTCGGTGTGGTGGAGGGCTGTGTGCAGTGTTGCAACAAGCCTGGCCCTAGCTCTGTTGCCCTGTGTGATCTCTGTCCTCCTCTGACCCCACCTGTGAAATGGAGATGCTGATACCGTGAAGAGAAAACGGAACAGAGAACCTGATGGCTGGCATTGAGGTCGGTTTGCAAGGACAGTGCATCTGACATGTTTTGTCATGATGACGATATATTTGAGACGAGAACTTTGAGGAGGGAAGACTCTCCTCGGCCCATGGTTTCAGAGGTCTCTGTCATGGTCACTTGGCCCCGCAGCTGGGGCTTGGAAGGATTATTTATAATGTATTGGTATATTTAAGTATAATAAGGTGGCATTTGGAGACATTAATTTTATACGTAATATATTAAGATAATAAATAGTTATAACCCATAATAACTGTAGTAGCTATTTAATGCATGCATAATGTGTGCCAGGCAGTTTATATACCTTAACATCTTTAACCTTCATAAATACTTTATCCCCATTTACCAACATAGAAATCAAAGTCCAGAGAGCTTAAATAACTTTTCCAGGGTCACACAGGCAGGTAGATTTTATTTATTTATTTTAATTCATTAATTAACTTCTAAATTGTATATATTTGGGGGTTGTTGTTGTTGGGTGCTGTTGTGTCGGATCTGACTCGTAGCGACCTTAAGTACAACAGAACTAAACACTACCCAGCACTGTGCCACGCACATGATCTTGGCGCCACTGTGTTTCTTCTCATTTTGAGTTGTGCTACGTCAGCAAAAGGAAGTTCCAGGGGCTTTACTTCATTCCTGTCATTAAGGTCGACTCTACTTGGAAGTTGCCCCTTCCAGGTGTCTTTTGAATGCCTTCCAACCTGGGAGGCTCATTTTCTGGCACTCTATTTGACGGTGCTTCTCTGCTATTCATAGGGACTTCAATGGCTAATTGTTTCAGGAGTGGGCTGGCGGGTCCTTCTCTCTAGTCTGTTTCAGTCTAGAAGCTCAGCTGAAACCTGTGCACCATGGGTGCCCCTGCTGGTATCTGAGATACAGGTGGTTTAGTGTTTGGCATCACAGCAACACACAAAGCTCCCACAGCACAACAAGCTGACAGGCATGTGGCAGACTTATGGGGTACAGAGTGATAATTCATATATATATGGTGCATAATTATGAAAACTAGGTTGTTATCATTTTCATCTCTTTAAACAATATAAAAACCTTTGTGATTAGCATATGCCAATAATTGTAGATACTTATAAGGAATATTATAGCCAGTGGATTTTTTTTCAGTGCCCACGCTCAGTCCACCAGGTTATAGTGGCTCCTCAGGGCCTCTGGACTAATCTTCCTTCCGGGATTCTCAGGGTGTATTGAATGTTGAAGTTACAAGAAGGGGAACAAGAGATAGCGCCCAAGGCATCTACTCAAACTCTCGTTCCTGGATCCTTGACTCATGCGCTCTCCCGGTGGGTAATCCAGACTCTCCTGCATGCTGTAGGACTCTGGCTGCAGTTACAGAAGCCACAGTGTGGGGGCCTAAAGAGAAGGCAGCATGTGCTGTGAAGGCAGGGGCATTTCGGGAAACCCCAGGGTAGAGAGGCTGCAGGGCCTGAGGCAAATGGGGACTCTGCGCCCTGACTCCTTCCTTGGTGCATCTCTGCCCCTCGGTGCAAACCAGCGGTGTTCTTCTTCCCTGCTGTGGACTGGTTGACTCTCTGCAGTTCCCCATCTCACGGCAGGAAACAGCTGCCCTCAACAGCTCTCAAGTCACCTGGCTCTGTGCAGGAGAGCAGAGAAAAGGCTGGACTTTGTGGGTTCACTTCCAAGTTCATGGAGAAAGAACCTGATTGGCTCAGACTGGGTCAGGTCCCCTAACGGCTACTGCTGGCAAAGTGGCTTTCTGATGTACGAATGTGGCTGATCCCATTCCACTGTTTAAAAGGGCTCAGGAAAGAGGCTGAGCATGGCTGCGCACATGTGTGATTCCTGCAACTCAGGAGGTGGAGGCAGGAGGACTCCAAGTTTGAGGGCAGAGGCAGCCAGTGCACCTTAAAGAGACTCTGTCTCAAAATAAAAAAAAAATAAAAAGGGGACTGGGGGGTGCAGCCAATGGTAGAGCACTTGTAAAGTATGTGTGAGGCCCTGAGTTCAGCCCCCTGAGTACCAAAAAGAAAGAAAGAAAAAGAAAAGAGCTTAGGTAAAAAGCAGCACAACTGAGTCCAAAGTGGTGAACTGGGAGAGGCAAGACTTGAGTGATCTTCCCACGAACCTGCTGAAACCTGGCTTAGTGGTTCTGGGCGGGGCACCCTGCCTGGTGGGTGGTGATAGCATTTATTTACAGAGAGCCTGTTCCACTGCCAGGTGCTAGTTCCAGTGTTTCCTTTGTTGGCAGTTGTGTGGGTCAGGTTCTTATACTATCATCTGCATTTTGCAGATGGTGAAACAGGGACTAAGGAAGGCTCAGCCTCCTACCTGGGACCCCATAGTTTGTAAGATGTAGAGCCGGGATTTGAACTCAGAGGGTCCAAAGCCAGTCTATTCTCTGCCTGCCCCAGAGGGGATGAGGATGAGTCTCGCTGTCTGTGAAGTGGTGGTGATGATCCCAGTCTTAGAGCTGAGGAGTGGAGAGAAAGCCCCCAGGAAGTGTCTGCACCTCAACTCCCCATGGCTGGTGGTGGCTGGCCGTGGAAGTGATCACCTAGCTGCTCTTCTGGGAATGGTGGGGTTGCCACGCTGTGGCTTGCCTTTCTCGCAGGCTCTCATGAAGCTGTTGTTACCCCCAACTTCTGCCTGGTGCATCCACCACACGTGAAGTTCTGATGCTTGTGCCACTTGAGTCTGGAGAGTAAGACGCACTCGCTCTGCTGTGTCAAATCAGGGCTGTAAAAGGAAATGAGAAAGTTCTAAAAATAAAGCCTGTGCAGAATCTCATTTCATGGTGGCTCCGGGTGACTTTTGGCTTGTTACTGCCAAGCCTGCATCCTGTGGGTTAGGGTGCTGGGCCATTCTCCCCAGCTCTGGTTTGTCTTTTCACCTGTGAGATGGTGGCATGAGACATCCTTGATTCCATCCTGCCACCCTGACCCCCGACTAAATGATGTTTTGCCACGATTTACCCCTGTGTTCTTCCGTGAGGACCGGAAGCACTGTCTGTCCTGATTCTCCATGTGTCACCTTGCCAGCGGTGGATGCCCTGCAGATCTTGACTGAGTGGATGAAGAAATCAGACAGCTCTTTGCTAGCCAGGTCCAGTTCCTCTCTCCCTTCAGCACTTCAATTCCACAATCACTCGACGTTTGTGAGTGTGATGAGATCTCATTTATCAGGAAAGGGCAGCCAGCGTCTTTGAGAAGATGCAAGTGGTTGGATTTTACATGGCCTAATAAAGCCGCTGTTTGGAATTTTGAGTCAAGCCATCTGTCCTTCTGCTCCTCACGTGAAGGATCTTCAGTGCCAGGGCCATTGCTGTTGTTTTCCCTCTTGGATCCCACTGGGCAAGTGCACTGGTGACTGGGTCGGCCACTGGCTTTGGAGGAGAACGGAAGGCTGGGTGCACAGCGTCTAGCACTGGGTCCTTGAACCTGCTGAATGGGTCCTTTCCCACTGAAGCCCCTTCGTCTCTCGGGATGCAGATACCTTCCCAGGGAGAGAGGATGTAGAGGTCAAATCAGGCCTCTGTGCAAGGTTTGGTGGGGCCATGTTTTCATAGGGTGTGGGCAACATCCCCAAATTCCTGATCTGATTTAGATTGTCTGTAAGCAGGAGGGTGGCTAGATATTCTTTTTTTGTTGTTGTTTTGAAAGGAATAAATATTTTAAACCACCAGATACAAGCACTAACTCTATTGAACTAAAAAGATCTGCATCCTGCCCAGGGTGTCTGTGGATTGCCTAAGATCGCGTGCACTGCCCTGGGATTGGCACAGAGCCGCCATGTGCCATCCAGGGTTGCTGCTGCAGTGTGCAAACACGGTCTTGCTTTTTTGTCACTGAATTCTTGGCTGCAGGAAGTGGCAGCTCCCTGCTTAGCTCTGAGATAGTCTTTCATGAGCCCATTTGCTTCTAAAACAGACTCTCCCTGGGGAGCAGAGAGCTTTTCCTGGTGGCCTTTTCTTGATCTCGCTCTAGGGAGGAGGGCAGAGAAAGTTCTCCTGATTGATCCCAGGGGAGCAGCTACTGGCAGGCCAAGTGCTGGCTACCATTTAACCTAACAGCAGGAGAGTAGAGTTGTGGGGCAGGTACACGTACACAGCCTATCACCTGAGGCAGTTCACAGGTGAGCAGTGGGAGCTCAGAGACTGGAAGCTATCTGCTAACAACCCTGCTCAGCATATGGTGAGGCTTGGGTTCGAATCCACGTCAGCCTGCAGGTGACCCTGGTACCAGGGCCTCTTGGAGTCCTGCTCTGTTCCTGGGTGCCTGTGAGGTCCTCCTGGCTCTCACTGTGCTGTGTCTTGTACAGCAGGGGTCCCAGATCCTCTGCTCTTTCCCTGTCTTCCTGCTGTCTGGGGCTGGCTGTACCCTGGAAGGAAGGTTGAAGCCCTGGAGTGGTACGTTAGGGCTCTCCAGAGAGCTGGAGCCATTAGCGGATGTAAGTGTGTATTTATTCTACGGAACTGGTCATGCTCTTGTACGCTTTGTTGTTGGGCAGAACAGAATGTAGAACAGAATGTAGAACAGAATGAAACACTACCCAACACCGTGCTATGCACACCATCTTTTTATGTTTGAGCCCATTGTTGCAGCCACTGTGTTTCTTCTCATTCTGAGTCATGCCATATCAGCAAAAGGAGGTCTCAGGGGCTTTACTTCATTCCCATCATTAAGGTAAACTCTATTCTGAGGAGGCAATTCTTCCTCAGTCATCTTTTGAATACCTTCCAGCCTTGGGAGCTCATTTTCAGAACTATATCTAGCAGTTTATCTCTGCTATTCATAGGGTTTTCAATGGATAATTGTTTCAGGAGTGGGCTGCTGGTCCTTCTCCCTACTCTGTCTTAGTCTGGAAGCTCAGCTGAAACCTGTCTACCATAGGTGGCTGTGCTGGTATCTGAAATACTGGTGGCATAGCTTTCAGCATCACAGCAGCATGCAAGCCCCCACCACACTGCAAGCTGACAGACACGTGGGGGAGGAAGGTGGGTGTCCAGTACCTAATCACAGAGTCTGTAACAACTGCATTGTCATGCTGCAGGTGGCAGGGCCTGACCTGGTTTCAAGCCAGGAGAACCTGTCAGAGGAAGTGCCATCTGAAGGATGAATGAGAGGTAGCCAGGAGCCGCCGAAGGAGAGGAAATTGCTTGTGCAAAGGCCCTGCAGCAGGGAGGGGACATGGAATTTGAGAAACAGTGAGGATGAGATGTAGCTGGAGCATAAGGAGCCACGGAGCCAAGAGAACTGGGCTGGGAGACAGAGCACCCAGGAGTGTGAGTGTCCAGAGATGGGAGCGGGGGTCTTTCAACATCCTGTCCAGGGTTCAGAGGATAAGTCTAGCAGAAGGTGTGAAATCTGTACTATCAGGTAAAGTGTCTACAAATACCCCATGGTCAGAGTTTAGGGCCAGCCCTGCTCAACCGTGGTATGTATGTATGTATGTATGTATGTATGTATGTGTGTATGTATGTGTGTGTATGTACTTGTTTATTTATTTATTTTGCTGTACTGGGGGTTATTATAGGTGAAGGATGTGTCAATCCATTCCTGAAGCAATCCCCAAACAACCAGCCATTGAAAACTCTATGAGGGTTGCTATGAGGTGGACCTGACTTAATGGCACCTAACAACAACTACTTGGGAGTTGAACCTGGGGCCTTGCACATGCTTTGCAAGTGCTCTACCACTGAGCTGCACCCACAGCCCATTTTTAATTTTTAAATTTTGAGATGGAATCTAGCTGAGTTACACAAGCTCTGAACTTGTGATCCTCCTGCCTCAACCTCTGAGTTGCTGGCATTACAGGTGTGTGCCGCTGCACTGGCCAACCGTGGTTTTTATATGTGAGCCATCTTCTGTATAGACTATGTATAAGGCAAAAAGGATAAAGCCAGCTGCCCCTTGTGTAACAAATATTTCGCAAGAACTTTTATCCTCCCAACAAACGTCCCGACAATAAGTCTCACTTTCACACATGGCCTCAAAAGCAATCAGTGTCTTGTCCTGGTGGACGGGGCTACAGGAGGAGGCAGTTCACATAGGATCACACACACTTTATCAGTACGTGCACAGGAACCCCAGAGGGCAGGAGGCAGCACCTTGCCTCACATCTGCTCCTCCGACTGAGACTGAGTGACCCTCTCATTAGGGACATTGTGGCCCAGGAGGCCACATTAGGACATTGTGACTAAATGCACAGAATCCCCCTCCCCGCCCTGTGATGCCTTGTTGCAAGAGTCAGATGGTGTTGCTGGTGGGCACCTGGTTTTCCAAAGTGCCCACAGCCCTCGGAAGAGTTCTGAGTGGCCAGAATTGTGCTCCTCTACATACATGTCTGAAAAATTCAGTGTATTCCACCTGGGCAGCCATGCTCTGTATCAGCGCCTGCAACAGAATCTTCCGTTCTAGTCACCGTAATTCTCAGCAAGCTTGTTTATCATTATTTGTGGCTGTCATGTGGCTGCTGGGACTGCTCAGAACTGCATGGGACATGGGAAAGCCCCCTGTGTGTGCCTCTGTCTCTAAGGCTGCTGGTTGCTTGACCTCTCTTTCATAACACTAAATGCCACTTGTGCCTCTAGGGTCACTGTGATGTCCAATGCTGTTTCCACAGACGTTCAGAGCTTCCTCTAGAGGCAGCCCTCTTCCCACGAGGACTGGACTCCAGGGATGGGGCACTGCGGGGCTTTTGGGGAAGTGTCTGCAGGGTCACATCGGCCTCGCTGGGGACAGGAGGAGGCACATCATGGCCACAGTTGGTTTTGTCGTGGAGGGATGAAGATGCCTCATTTAGTGATTGCACATCTTGAGATTTTGGGGCTCAGGCCCAAGAAGCCCTTTATAGGGCTGGTGGTGGGGTTCTCTAGTGCAGAGAAAGGCAGGGGGTACCTGCCCGGGGAGGTCTGGAAGTCATGACCTTTGGAAAGCTTTCGTGCCTTTAAATCTGGAAAACTCAATTCTGAAAGCATGGGACAGAATCAAATGCGTCCATAAAAATAAAAACATGGTTACAGTAGAAATGAGATGAAATGGGAACAGGCAGGCACTCGCTACAAGAAGCTGTTTCTGCCTCGAACCAAATTAACCACTGTAATAGCTGTGGCACGACACACTCTTGGCGGAGCAGGGCCTCTGTTGGCCCCTGTGACTTAACTGTAAGATGTACCTGTGTTTATTACCTGTCGTTATCTCTCGTCTATTACTCTTTATTGGTGTGGGATTAAGTTAAGGGCTCTGATTTTCTGTAATTCCCCGATGGGTAGTTTTAGCTCACAACCGGGGAGCTTTATTTATTTATTTTTTCCTTTTTTTTTCACTCTTTTTGCCATTCTGGCAAAAATAAACATGGCAAAAAAAAAAAAAAATCACTTTGCTCTTTTCTGTCACTGGAGAAGACATGAAGGCCAAAGAGCAATGACCCTGGGTGCCGCCCAGGCTGATGGGGGCCCCTTCTCAGCTGTCAGTTGATGTTCCCTTGTCATCCCCCCTAGAATGACAAAGCTCATGGTTTTCCTCATCTCCTTCATTCTCTTGGAGGGTTGGCGCGCTTGTTGTTAGGTGCCGTTGAGTCGTGTCTGACTCATAGTGACCCTCATAGGGTTTTCAATGGCTGATTGTATTAGGATTGCCTTGGGAGTGGATTGCCACATCCTTTTCCCATTTTTGTTGTGCCGGGAATCAAACCTGGGACCTCAGAGACCCAGAGCAGCACTCTACCAACTGAGCTAAATCTCAGCCCCAGGGAGGGGTCTGTGGAAATCGGGAAAATGAACCTTGGCCTCAGGCATGCCTTGTGTCCTTATCCACCATCCCTGCCTCTTTGCCCTCCTTGACATAAGTGAGAATTTTAAGCCACGAGCATGGTGTACATGTTGGTCCTGGCCTGCTGGCAGGGTCTGAGGATGATGTGGATTTTATTGCTGTGGCTCATGATGGCCTGAGGGGCAGGGTTCTAGTCCTTCCACCACCTAGGGGGTGGAATTGCCACTCGTGAGGGCATCTTTGAGGCGCGCACAATTCTTGGCCTCCACTCTCTGGAATAAGGGGGCGGGGTGGAGAAATTGAAGGGTAAAAGAAGGAGATGGATTTTCAAGGACGAAAGAAGATTTGTTTATAGATTGACTTAAAACAATTGAAAAAGTATTGTAAATGGTACTTGTTGTAGAACCAAGAATGCAACTGGCCTCCAGAGAAGGAAATGTGCCCAAATGATTTGTCTCTTCTGTGGCAACTTGTTTTGTTCTTCCCTTGTGGTTCCCCATCTTGTGTCTTTGTTGTTGTTGTCAGGTGCCATCAAGTCAGTTTGTGACTCATAGTGACCCTATGTACAACAGGCAAAACAATATTGTTAGTGCTTCTCTGCTATTCACAGGGTTTTCAATGGCTGGTTGTGTTTTGGGAGTGGGTTGCTGGGTCCTTCTCCCAAGCCTACAGCACCTGGTGTTCCCAGGTGGTCTCCCATCCAAGTACTAACCAGGCCCAACCCTGCTTAGCTTCTGAAATCTGATGGGATTGATGTCAAAGTGTACGGCTGCAGGCTCTTGTGTCTTTGGGGGTCTATAAATGCACACATCTGCACAGAAAAAGTCAAGTTGATAAATACAGAGAGCTGATGTGGCTTTGCTCCCTTGACTGTGGGCTCGTTTTCCCACCACATCTGCCTGGAATAGTAGGGCTGGTTGTTGGGTGTGTGTTGGGGTTGCCATCTTGCAGGCTTTGCTTGGAATGTGCCTGAGTGGGGCTAGCGGGTCAGGCCTTTCGACCCCTCCCCAAGGCCACCATGAGCAGGGCTTCCCTGTGGCCTGGAAGTGCATCTTGGAAGGAGTGGTTTCTTTCCTTTACAAATGCCTTCCTGGCCTCCTGTACAGGTAAAACCTCATCTGTGGGCAGAGGTGCAGCTAGGATCCGGGAGGGGCCCCCTCTCTTCCCAGCTCATATCATCATCATAGGCTCTGTGGAATGTGGGGAGTCAAGGAAGGTAAATGGGTCCTCATGTGGCCACAGCGAAGTGTCCAGTCTTTTCCTGCAGTCTTTCGTTGGTGTTGGCACCTGCCTTTTCTAGATCACTCAATGTCCCCTGTCCCATAATTTCTGCAGATCGGCTAGTGTTCTGCTGTGTGTGGCGATATGTAGTTTCCTTAATCAGCACCCCCTTTCTGGGGTTTTCTCTCATTTTCAGCTATGAGCAGAGCTGCAAACAACCCTGGCATGTTGGTCTGGATACTTCAGCCTCTTTCTTAGGAATTTGGGCTCTTTGCAGGCTTCTGGGCCATAACTCTCAAAAGAGCCTCAGAGGAATCACTCTTGAGTCCAAACTTAAGAAACAAACTAAATAAAAAATGTCTTTGGGCCAAGTGCTGTGGTGCACACCTGTAATCCCAGCGACTCAGGAGGCAGAATCAGGAGGATCACAAGTTCAAGGCCAGAGGCAGCCTGTGGAATTTAGTGAGACCCTGACTCAAAATACAAACAGAAAAAGTAAAATGGGCTGGGATGTAGCTCACTGGGATAGGGCTTGCAAAGCATGTATGAAGCCCTGAGTTCAACCCCCAAGTAGTGTAAGAAAAGAAAAAAAAGTCATTGGCTCCTTTTCTCCAGGGGAGGCCGTCCTGGAGGGGACAGGGTCACTTGAGGGGGAGTGGCTTGCGGGGAACAGCAGTGACAAAGACAAAGACCTGGTTTGGGTGGATGGGATCAGGTGCCAGAAGCCCCATACTGTCCTGCCTGCGCCACTGACACTCCTGCAAAGCATGGGCTTTGCTTCTCCAAGCTCTTCATGTTTGGGCGGAGTTACTAAGAAGCCCTTCTTTTGAAGGGGTAGATGAATCCTGAGAACTTGTCTTTTCTGCCTCCAAGAGAAGCCTCCACTGGAAATACCAGAGATCTTTCCATTACTTAGACTCCTTGAGTTTGCATCTGCTTTTGTTCCTGGCAGGAAGGGCAGTTATGTGCTGTGCCATGTGGAGAAGAGTTTTCTGATGGGCTAGTCCTGTTGTCCAGGGTGTAGACTCAACTACTGGCTGTGTTGTAAGAGCAAATGGTGAACTGTTACAAATCGGGATGGGAAAGTGCATTGACTTTGAATTTTATGAAGACAAATGGAAATTCATAGGAAAGAATCGAAAGGTAACATTTTAGAACATGGTCTTGAGTTAGGTCAGGAGGTACTTAGAAACAGAATAAAGTTATGTCACTCTGCTCAAAAGCAAACTGGTATTTCATTTTATCATTATTGACATTCTTTTGTAAAGGTAATTTGGTATATTTCTTTTGAGAAACAACTTGATAATATATCCCTGAGATTTAACTTTATCTTTAACATTACTGTAGAGATTGTGAAAATTTCTCATAACATGATCAACTTCTCCTTATCATAGAAGACTTTAGAACAAATATGTGCTCAGTGCTGTTACAATGTTGCATGCTACCTAAGTTATTAGCTCTTTGAAGGCTTTTGAGAAAAGCTGAATCCCCAACTATAGGTGAATACCTAAGGAACATGTGGTACATCAGTTAATGTAAATTAAAAATGGCATTAAGAATTCTGTTTTCAAAGAGCATTATACAATATCAAAAGAGTGGCACTGCGACATTAAATAAAAATAAGACACAAAGTTGCACTTGTCGTCCAGATTCATCTCTGTTAAAAAAAGTACCTAGGAAAACAAACACCAGAAGACAGTTTCCCCGGTGCCTGTGTCAGAAAGACGGGGACTGGAGCAGTTAATCCATTTTTCTTATGTTCTGTATTTTTTCAAATCTTCTTTAATGATTGTGGCCCTCTTTCATGTTAAAAATAAATATTAAAAGAGCCAATGAAATATACATTAGAAGTGCTAATGAAGACATGCTGTTTCTCATTGGTGGTTGAAAATGGCACTTGCGAGTATGTGTCCTCTTTTAGTGCACTCAGGTGGGTGTTCAGAAAGGAGGGGCTGACCATGTCCCCGCTGCTGTAGAGGTACAGGGGTGCCTTGGAGTAAAATGATCCAGATGAAAATAAATGAGAGCATTGGTCAGGTACTTGGGTGGAAGATTCCTAGTCATCTGTAACATGTGCACATTTGTACTTTATTTGTGGCTGTTTTTGTGGTACTGGGGGGGGGGCTGATCCCAGAGCCTTGCACATGGTTTGCAAGTGCCCTACCACTGAGCTGCACCCCTATTCCCCTTTTAAAACTTTTTATCGTAGCTGGGCACCGAGGCGCACACCTGTAATCCCAGCGACCCGGGAGGCGGAGGCAGAGGTAGTCTGTAATTTAGCGAGACACTGTCTCAAAAAGTAAAAACAAAATGGGCTGGGGGGTGCAGCTCAGTGGTCCAGTACTTGCAAAGCATGCAAGCTCAAGGTCCTGGGTTCAACCCCCAGTACAGAAAAAAAAATTTTTTTTTATCTTGAGACAGGGTCTCACTAAGTTACCCAGGCTGCCTCTGACCTCGAATTCACCATCCTCCTGCCTTGCCTCCCGAGTTGCTGAGATTGCAGGTGTGCCCGGAATTTTTTTTCATTTTTATTTGAGACAAAGTCTCTCTTACTATGTAGCCCAGGCTGGCCTTGAACTCGTGATCCTCCTACCTCAGCCTCCCAAGTGCTGGTATTAGAGGCATGCACCGCCATGTCCAGCCCACTTGTACTTCAAATACAACATCGCATTGTCTCTTTCTTTTGTGACTGTTGTGCTTCTGATCCACAGGGGAGCCTGAAAACATGAGCCGGTGGGGTGATGAGCCATACAGCCCAGCTGGCCTGTGGGGCCTGGGAAAGGGAGGTCTGCACAGCCTCCCAGGTTACCTTCATAGTTATGGGAGTCTGAACAGTCAAGGCTAGGTCAGGAACAAGGGAAGATCTGCTCTTCAGATTCATTCATTCATTCATTCATTCATTCATTCATTCATTATTGAGAACTCTGTGTGTTGCTCACTATTAGAGTCACTGGATATGACTGTAACAGGTCCAGGACAGGTGGACAGGTGCATCGAAAGGCCTCAAACTCCAAATGCTGTTCTGGGGACCCTGCCGTTTACCTTGAGTTACTCCAGTCTTACCAGCTCTGCCTCGCAGGGGAACCCCACTCTCCAACTCCCTGTCATCTGGCCCAATCTCACCTGAATGGTGTTCACCTCCCTGCTGGCACTGGAAGTTCATAGGGCGCTAGTCGGATCCTCCTCACTACAAAACCTTCCTTGGTGGCCTCTGCTCCCCAGTGCAGCCCCTGGGTGGGGTGAGGCTTTGGGCCCTGGGCCCGGAGGGATGTCCTGGGTGTGGCTATCTTGTGCTGTTTTGGGTCTTGGATCCCCCTTGCCAGCGGGGGGTGGGGAGCTGGTCAGAGCAACTGAGAGGAGATATCTTTTCCCTGGAGCAATGTGGGAGGAACGTGTACACAGCCTGGTGGCTCTCCAAGGACCTAAAAGAGGCACCAGGTAGGTACACGTGTGACTCCTCCCTGAAGGAGTCACGCATGAAGGACACAGGAGCAACACAGAGTGTAAGTGGCACACAGTCAGCCTGCTTTGGAGAGGCAGTTTGGGGCCTCCCTGGTGAGGTGGTGGTTGCAGGGGAGAGGGGGCTGGCCTGGAGGGAGCTGGGGTGATGAGCCCGTGCTTGGGCCCTCGGGAATCAGGAGGGTGATGGAGGGCTGGATCTTGGGGGGCCAGATGTGGCCTCATCCCTGGGCTGGGAAGGCACGGTGCAGAGACTGGACTTGGCTTCACAAGTGATGGGGAGTCCTGGATGGATTTTTGCAGGGAAGTGGCTGACGGACTTTCCACCTTTAAAAGATGGTTTTGGTACCTGGGTAGAGAGTGTGGTATGGGGAGGGGGCAGAAGAGGACCTGGTCGAGCCAGGAGGCTCCTGGTGCAGTTGCAAGGGGGTAGGGTGGCAGGCAGGGGCAGGAGGAAATGAGGGTGCAACCAGGTTCATAACGGCCTCTACGAGGTGGAAGGAAACAGGGGGACTTGCTGAGGACTTGGATGCAAAAAATGAGGAAAACAGGAGGCTGTGAAAACAGAGGAGACCGTGAAAACAGAGAGGAGGCTGTTGTTGGTGTTTTTTTTTTTTTTTTTAATTTTTATTTTGAGACGGGGGTCTCGCCATACAGCCCAGCTGGCCTTGAGCTCGTTATCCTCCAGACAAGCTGGGATTGCGAGCGTGCGCTGCTGCTCCCAGTTCTCTGAGGTTTCCGATTTGAGTGGCTGTGTAGATGGTGGGACAAGAAATGCAGGAAGGTGGTCAGCGTAAGGCAGGGAATAAAACCAACACAGAGCTTCGGGTGTGGACTCTGTGTGATCCTAGTGCATGTTGGCGCGACCGTATCTAGCTGGCAGCCAGCCAGCCGGTCATGCAGCACAGGATAAATGCCAGTGCTGAAGATACTTGTTTGGCCATTACTATTGTTTTATAGTATTTAAATTGGTTGGAAAATATGGGGAGATGATAAAATATTCACAATGATTTATCCTCATAAAATGAATGTCATGGCAGATGCAAGGCTGACTCTATCAGCGGAATGTCGGCTAATGAGACCACTTTGGAACTAGGAGGTGCTGGGCAAGGGCAGGCAGCGTTCACACTCGGACCCCTGCAGCTCTTGGACTTCTGGGATCTTCCGTCCTTCAGAAGGTCATTTCCAGGCACATGATCCCTCCTTCGTCTGGCACACACATCCACATATCTTGGTGCGCGCTTGCCTTCCACCCTGGATGAGGGATTCCTGAGGAATTTTTGCCAAGGTTTGGAGAAGAGCGGGAAGGCTGAGGGTGATCCTTTGTTCAGTTGAGAACAGTTTCACCTGAGTTGTTTTAGTGTCAGCCTAGCAGGGTGAGAGTCTCTATGACTTTCCTGACTGAAGGGGGAGTTTGGAGAATGGATGACGGTGGATTTTCCAGGACTGTTTTGGCTACATTATGCCTTTCTGGTGTGGAGTTTTAATTTAGGAGTGAGATCCCACTTGGGGCTGTGCTCCACTCTGGCAGGAATCTCCAGACAGATGGATCTCCATTCATGGAAGCAAGGCATACACTTCATAAGATTGAACTGGGTGGCAGAGATGGTGGGAGTGAATTCAAGGGCAGTTATTTGAACTTTACAGAGACACAATGAGATTCTTATGAGTTGGGCTTCTAGACTAACGTACTGTTTTTAGTATTTGAAGCTGTTGAGACCCAAAGAGTTAAGTGATTTTCCAAAGATCATATAGCTGGTTAGAACTACAAGTTCCTGACTTGCTCCACCATACTCTGAAGTATCAGCTCATATATGCTCCATATATATACATTGTATCTGGAAGTACCTTTTCAAAAACTAACTGAATGTGAAGAGGTAGGACTGTCTCCAATGTCATGGTGCCTTGAATTAGACCTTAATTCTGGTGTGTTGTTATTGTTAGGTGCTGTAGAGTCAAATATGACTCATAGCAATCCCCTGTACAATGGAACAAAACACTACCCAACACTGTATCATACACACAGTGTTTTTATGTTTGAGCCCAGTACTGTGGCCACTGTGTTTCTCGAGAAATGAATACATGCCCGTTTTAGAGGTGGGAAGCAAACTAATGCTTGCAGAAGCCTGCCCTAGAACATGGTTCCCCCATGGAACCATGGGGGAATAGTAGAGCTGGGCTTTGAATTCCTCATGTGATTTGCCATCTGCTAGGGTGCAAATGTGTATAGCCATACCACCCTGGAATCCAGTCCCATCAGATCTCAGCAGCTAAGCAGGGTTGAACCTGGTTAATCCTTGGAGGGGAAACCACCTGGGAATACCAGGTGCTGTTAGCTTGGGAAAAGGACCCGGCAGCTCACTCCTGAAACAATCAGCTGTGGAAAACCCTGTGAATAGCAGAGAAGCAGTGACACAGTCCTGGGCATGGCACAGTGTCGGGGAATGTTTCTTCTGTTGTACATACAGTGGCTATGGGTTGGACCCGACTTGATGGGACCTAACAACAATAACAACAGGTTGCAAATGTCTGCTAGCTGACCCTTATTGAGCACTTATTCTGGGTTGTGTACCAAATGGGGCACTTTGTTTTGATGAGTTTATTTATCTTGAGGATGAATGGAGCAAGAGAGCAGTGCATTTGAACTGTCCCTGTTTGGAAGATGAGAAAACTATTAGTGAGGGCCTTGGCTTTATTTTATTATATTTTATTTCCTTTTTAGCTTGTTCCTGGCATCTCGTTTGCAGAAATGAGCTTTTCCACCCTGAGAGAGCTAAGCAGTGGGAGAGGAAGTGTCAGGCATGTCAACCAGCAGCTCATAAGATATTTCATCTTGTAATACATTAATAGAAAAAATTGAGGTGATTTTCAGCCTATTCCAGTAAATTGGTCTTACAGCACTAATGAATTGTTCCATGTGAGCAGAGTGTTATTGGCAAAATGCTGGCGTTAATAGTGACACTGAAGCATTTGCAACTCTATCAGAAATTATAATCTCAAAATAAGAGCCTGGAAAAATTTGTGTTCTGTTAATTAATGTTGCTTGTCTGATCGATGTTTTTAATTGGTAGCAGATTAAAGTATGGATTGTGGGCCTGACAAAGCTGCTGATTGGCTGTCTGGCTACCTGTTGCTTCTGATGACCTCATTCCAACATTTATATTCAAATCTGATAGCTCGGGGCTTTAGTAGTTAGTGGATCGTAAATTTCACCCAGTTCATCTGGCTGAATTTCAAGCCTGTAGACCATGCGCTAATGGCAAGAATGATCAGAAAGACAGTTATAGACAAATGGAGTGTGAAGAAAATCAGTCTTATTGGAAGATGTGGCAGAAACAATTTTCCTCCATGCGAGGCAGACGGCAACTCTGCGGAAGTTGCCGGAAATAAAAACCACTCTGCTGGTGGGCTGTAACAGAGAGAAGGAGGCTACCTGCCCCCCAAGCCCAGATGTTTTAGGGCCTTCCAGCTAAATGTTCCATGGGACTAGTGGCTTGACTGCACTCAATAGCCAGAGGGAGTTTTTGCAAAGCGAGAAGGTGGCCTTAGTGGCAGGAGGGATAAGGAGATGAGGGACAGCCACTGTGTACAGTGCATTCCTAGGCCAGGCACTGCACCAATTTTACTTGATCTCATGGCAGCCCCATCGTAGAGATATTGGGTTGACCAGGTGACTGCCACTCTTTCAGGTCCAAAATAGTTGACTAACAGCAATTTTTAGTTCAGCTGGTACAATTACTAGCTCTGTTTTGCAGCTGAGGAAAGGGAAGTTGAAGATACTCACCCAAGGTCATGTGTTACGAAGGTGGTAGTAATGCATTGCCAGGTCCAGGGAACTCAGTCCCATCCTCTTCCTCTTCCTCTTATTCTTCTTCCATTGGTGGGCTTTAACAGGTGGGTGGCATGATCACATGAGCACTGTGAAGACCCCTGTGGTGCGCTCTGGGGGGTATGTGGGCAGGGACCAGGATGCCCCCCAGGATCCCTTAGGGAGCTACTGCAATAGTCCAAGCAGAATGGTGGTTTGGACTAGATGGGCGGAGTGATATTGCAGGGGAGGGAGGGAGATGGACATTTATGGAGAAACCTTTAGGGATGAGAATCAATAGGAAGCAGTATTTGATGGAAGTTCTCCTCCCACCGGCTTCTCCTCACCCTTCCAGTCCTGGCCTGAATGTCCCCGTGACAAACGTGCTCATGACGCTGAGTGCTTTGCCTCTGCTGCACGTACCTCTGCTTGACCATAAGCTCCCCAAGGATGAGGACCAAGTCTTTTGTTTATGGCCATCTGTAGGATGCTTTAGTATCTAGTACATAGTAGGCCGTGAATTCAAAATAATTATCCCATTACAACTAACTCATATCATACCTGTAGCATTAGATGCTCGTTTCCTTGAAGTCTGGATTTCCTTATGTGGAGATGGAGACTGTTTAGGGCAGATAAGTAATCCCAAGATGTGCCCTGTGCTCATCTGTCCCTTTCCACAGTGTCATCTCTGTCACCCTGGTGGGGCTGCCTTGATCTTGTCAGGTGCCCTCACGTGGCATCCGACTCATAGCAACCCTCACTGGGTTTTCAATGGCTGATTGTTTCGGGATTGCTTTGGGAGTGGACTGCCACATCTTTCTCCTGTGCCTTGATCTTAGCAGCCCTTTATTCAGTGTTCACATTTCTAGATGGACACGTCTTTATTCATTTAACTCAGCTAATTCAGACCGTTGCCAGGAAAGTTTTCCTCAACTATTAAAAGAGGAACACGATGACCAGTGCGATGTGCTAAATTGCTCTGAAAGCTGCAAAATAAGACATCTTTCTCAGGGACAGTTTTAAAAACCTTTTTGTTCTGTTTTGTTTTGTTTTATTTCTCCAGGTAGGCTCTGAGTGGGAATGGGAAGACTTAAAGAACATTTAGTTTGAAGAATCTTTATTGTCTTAACAAGTAAAAGACTTTAACAGTCACATTGATTTTCATTGATGGATGTAACGGGGTTTGAAGATAAATTCTTACCCTGGGCAAGACCAACTTGGAGATGCCAGTGTCCTATCACGTCCTTATACGACATTAATGGGGAATGAAGGAAGACAAATTTTGCCATGGAAGTAACAATTCTCCCTGCTGAACTGCATCAGGGGGACAACAGAAGTCAGATAAGGGACACCCAGGTGGAGACATCTGTCAGGCAGAGGGAACAGGGAGCTGGGGCCGGCTTGAGAAGAGAACAGCAGCCGCACAAGGCTCAGAACCCCCCACAAAGGGAGGTGGGAGCCATTACAGGAAAATCCAGGAAACAGAACCAGAAGTGCCCCCAGAAATGTCCCTTTCCTGTGTTTTTGGTTGGTGTCCATTTCTGAGAGTGGCAGATTCCACTCCTTTAGCCTGGTGGGTGAGCCTGGCTGTGTGCCCAGGGGATCTCTGGTATCCTGATCATTCATCCCTAGAAATGCCCTTTGGGTCCTTTGCCCTCTACATCTCCACACTCAGGATGCCAGCCTCGTCCCTGCTGCTCAGCTCCATTTGGTGGGTGGCATCACACAGACCCGGGCCCACATCCCAGCTCCAGCAGGAAGCAGCCTCCTCTCTCTGAGGCTCAGTTTCCTCATCTGTTAAATGGGTGAGTAACTCCCACACAGACCACTTGTGGGTGGCCAGAGAGAAGTGATTCCTGCAGCACATGTCTGGGGACATGGAAATACCATCCTCATTCAGAGGACAGAGACCACGGCGTTGCCACTGCCATGGGCACCTCTTGGCTGGTCTTTCCCCCGAAAGCAGTTTTGTCCTGCCACCTGCTTGCCAAGAACACTATGTGTGGCTGGAAGACCTGAGAGCCTGGGATTGGGCATGGGTTCAAATCCTGCCTGTGCCACTTACAAGCTGTGTGACCTTCAGCCTATTTCTCGCCTGCTCTTGCCTGGGGTCTCTCACCTGCTTCATTCCATAGATTTGTATTATCCTCCCACTTTTTTCTGCGGCTTCTCTGCTGGCTCTATATGCATTGCCTACTCTTTTGTGCTTCCCCAGTGTGGGCGCACAGTGCCCACAGGGGCTGCTGCCAGGTTGACTTCTCAGTTCCAGTGCCCCAGGTCAAGATTATGGCCGCCTCCTGTTCATTGTGCACAGAATGAGTCTGATTGGTTGCTGATCAACCAATGGAGTGTCACCTTCTGGGTCAGGTTTCAGTCCCTGTCCAATCAGCTGCAGATGGTGGTGGATCAGATGGGGCAACATGTCTGCCTTGGGGGGGGTTGGTGACTGAAGGCTGGTGTTTAGACTATGGGCTTGATGTGCCATTTGACCTGTTCTTAAATTGGGGGGTCTTCAGGTTGCAAAGTGGCCACCCTATTTTTTTGAGGTTGTGAGAACTAGGCTTCCATTTCTCTGAGGGTTGGTGAAATCAGACAGCAGCCCCTGGTTCCACCTTTATTAGAACCACATTTGGGGTTGGCAGAGCTTCACCCTATTCCTCAAACTCACCTCCTAACTGGGTCAGAGAGAGAGGAAATGTACACGGAAGAAGTGAAGAACCTGAAGGTGTGGCCACAAATTAGGCCTGTTCATTGAAATATAATGAACAGCTGGGAAATGAACCTCTCTCCTGTGTGGGCTGTTAAGAATAGCATTTCCCTGAAAGTTACCTCATAAAGAAATCCTCTCATTTTCTGAGCCAGGCATACCATGTTTTATGTGTCTGGTGCAGACAGGAAACCTAGGTAAACACCTTGTGGAATTGCACTGAGTTAGTGCCCTGTGGCCAGCGAAGAATGAAGGCCTGGACTCTCCTTCTGGGATAGCTCAGGCCAGGGTCTACTGGGTGTGCCCACCCCGAAGCCACTGACTTGCTAGTAATAAATGACCTGAACACAAATTTTGTCAGCTGAGCCAAGATTCTTTTGAGCACTAATGGCGTGCCCAACAGTGCTCTTGGCATCTGGGATACACCAAGGTGCACAGCAGGTAGGGATCTCTGCCCTTGAAGATAGTTATTCCTAATGGCAGCATTGTTCACTTGCTTCCTGCCTCTCTAGTTTCTGCTTAGAGTATGTCTTTTCTCATTCTCTGCTGCAGAACCCTTGGCTACTGTTACCAGACCATCTTCCTTCCTACCACTGGGCCTTTGCACATGCCGTTTCTCTGCCTAAAATGCTTCCCCTGCCCCTCTTTCCCTAATAACACTTACTTATCTCAGCTTCCTTAGGGACATCTTCTCCTCTAACTCCCCTTGTCTTGCAGTCTGCCTCAGGTTGCTTGTTATTTCGCTGTATCAGAATCACGCTGCTTTTCTTCATGGTAGCACAAATCTCAGTTTGTGTGTGCATTTATTTGCATGATTCTATGAGGAACCTTCTTTAGCATCAGATCCTAAATACCACAATTTTCAGAGGTTTAATAAGTAAGTCACTCAAGTTCTAAAGGGCCACAATCAGATCTGAACAGGAGTCTGTCTGGCCCCATGCTCTTTATACAGTCTGGTACTGAGCTGGAAATAGAGAACTCCAGGTTCACCCCCACTGTGTACGTCTCTCCTTCCACTTTACCTGAAGCTGCTCGGAGCTCTCTACTTGCAATTAGCTGTGTAAAGATAAAGGTAATGACTGCTAACATTTACCAAGGGCCTTGCTGTTTGCCAGGCACTAGGGTCAGTGGGAGCCTGCCATGCACTGGCTGCTTGGATCAGAGGAGGCAAGAATGGTAATTAGTCTTGTTGACCGCACAAGAAAGGCTTAGAGTAGGGGAGACAAAAAGCCAGAGGTCCTACAGGTGGGGTGGAGCCCAGTCCTGCTGGCCTCCCAGCTGGGGGCATGGGGCATCCTATGCTGCCTCCCTTGATACGGCTCCTGAGATATGAAAGGTTGGAGGAAGCACGGGGCTCTGCCATGGGTTTACCGCTTGTTGATTTCTTTGGTCTGGACTCCCACAGCCTGGAGAACATAAGTCCTCGTGGCTCGGCCCCTTGGGTTGATCGTATGCTTGGACTTGCAGGACCCCTAGCACCAGGTGGCAGTGGCACCACTTTCTTTCCATGCTCTGGAGGGTGTGCTGCTTGGCTTGGATTTGTGCAGTGGCTCTGTGGAGGATGCTCAGTGAGAGGGAAAGAGACGGGATTGTTCCCTGAGGTCAGAGCGAGAAGCCGGATTCTGTAACCGCTTCATGGTGAGATCTGACTCTGCTGTGTCGTTGGGAGCCAGGCTTTGTGCAGGGCATGCACCAGGACTCCTTGTGGGCTTGGGGGAGGCTGTCTTGGACCCAGGCATTCTGAGCTGGGGTACACACCAGATACATACAGGAGCCTGTGTTGTTTTGGGGGCACATGTAGGTTTTGGGGAAGTCTTGGGCAGTGCAGGGTAAGCTCAAGGGTGAGCCTTTCTGAGCCTCAGTCTCCTTGTCTGGAAAATGGGCAGATGGTAGTCCAGGCCCTTCAGCACTATTGCAGTGATGAACCGAGGTCACACTGTCCCTATGTGGCCAGGGCTTGGCGCTTAGTGTATCAATGGATGGCAGAGAACTGCTGAAAAAAGAGGTCTGTGTGGGGCCCAGAATAAAGCTTCCTATCTGTTTCCCATAAACAATATGGGTGCTGCCCAGTGGTATGAGCTCCGGTCTGCTGGGCAGATCCTCTGGGCTGCTAATTTCTGAGGCCCTTTTAGCTTTGCCCCTTCCTTCAGAAAAACAAAGACATTTTGCTGACAGATTGGAAAGGGGGAGCTGGGAGGGAGACCTCATGGAGAGCAGGGTTCCTAATGGCCCGCCAGTGGGCTTGGTCTCTGCCGTGGTGAAAAATAATGAAGCATCGATTCTCGGAGCCCATCACGAGTCAGATTTATATGAGAATTTAAAAAGCAATTAGTCTAGGTTGAAGCTAATTAGTGTGTTCCCCTCACCCTCTGACGGTTCTGCTGGGGGAGGCTGTCAGGGACCTAGTAGGTGCTGGAGTTTCAGAGGATTTGAAGAGGGCAGGGAGCTGGGCTGCCACGAAGCTACTGGTGTGGCTTTAGAGGGCATAGACAGAGGCTGAAGTGACTGTCACTAGGGGAGGGAGCAACTGCACGCTGGACGTTCAAGGACAATGTCATGTGGTTTTGAGGAAGGACAGACGCAGTCCCTGGTTTCAAAGACAGACGTAGTCCCCCATTCCCCTCACCTGAAGACGCCCCTCGCTCCTATGCCCGGCTCTTCCTTCTGTGCCCCTACCCCACCTGGGCTTTGCCTCTGGTGCTTTCAGATTTCATTTGAGGTGCTCTCTGGATGGACAGGGTCATCTGTGACCCGTACTTGCCTTCCACATGCCCTGCCACCCCTCCCTACCTCCCAGCTTCATCCTGGGCTCCAGTTGTCTGCCTCACTTCTCTCCTGTGAGGTCCAGGGTCAAGCTTCTCACCCGCTCCCACCATCTCTTGCTTGTCCTGAACTCCTCTTCCAGGTTAATGCCATTTCCATAGACCACATCTCCCAAGCGCTAACCCCTGGTCACTCTGGATTTCCCCACTTACTCAATCTCCCACACCAAACTGGTCACAGGGCATCAAACTTTTCATTTAAGCGTCTCTTGAGACTCTTATCCCCTCCTCATCCTTGCTAACTTTTTGCAGAGACTGTTAGCAACAGTGTCTATAGCTGTACCACCCTGCTGTCTGATCTAAGCAAGGTCGAGCCTAGTTAGTCCTTGGATGGGAGACTACCTGAGAATGAAGGGTGCTACAGGCTTTGGAGAAGGACCTGGGAGCCCACTCCTGAAATAGTCAGCCATTGAAAACCCTATGAATAGCAGAGAGGCACTGACATGGTGCTGGACATGGCACAGTGTCAGAGAGTGTTTTGTTCTGTTGTACATCAAGTTGCTATGAGCACCTAACAACAACAGGAGCGATAGGCTTCTGGTTGTTTGACTACCTCTCCTCTATCCCCTCTGCCCTGTCATTTCTCCTCCACACTGCTGCCTGGTGACCCTGCTGCAGGACAAACCACAATCTTCCCTGTTCCACTCGCAGAGTTTCTGTATCTCTTCCCATATTTAGGGGACCGCACTGGGTGTGGGTGTTCCAGTAGGGCTTCTTGCAGTCTGGACTCTGTTTGTCTCTTCCTTTGTCCCTTACATCTTACTAGCAACTTCTTCCTCTAATCTTGATCTATCTACCCATCCACCCCTCTCTCCCACCCTCCCTCCAGTATTTATCAAGCTGTGACTATGTACCAGATATGCCAGTGGGTGCTGAATTCACAGTGTAGTTACTGACCTCTTCGCGGTGACAGTCTAGGGGGCAGAATAACAATAAATAATCAGTAACTACATGTGCAATGTGTCAGGGTGATGAGAGGGAGATCAATGGGCGTGGGAAGGAGCACTCAACTCTTAGGTTCAGCTGAACACTTAGACCCACAAGAATATTATCGCACCCTCTTAGCATCAGCTGCTCAAGAGGACAGAGGACAGGAAACCATGCTGGTCACTGGGGTGATGCCAGGTGTTCCTCTTCATCAGAGTCCGTGTGGCATAGCTCTGGAGTAGGGAGATGACTCCACCTGGGGCAGATGTTACCTGCCCTGGCTCAAGACTCCACACACCATAGGAGCCGGTCTCTGTGGTCATTACAGCACAGGCAGAACTCTCTGGATCCTTGCAAGGAGCATGTCATTACAGAGCAGGGGCATCTGAAGTGTTGTGCCCCACCCCCAGGATCTTCCCAAATGAAACACAGAGCACCTCTCAGAGGTCAGTTTTACCCTAAGCGGTGTTGCCTCGTGATGTGATTGACATCTCCGCTAGTGAGTGGCGGGGAGTGTGGTAGGAAGAGCAGGTTCCCACGCAGAAAGTTAGAGAGCTTTGGCAGCCCTTTGCCCATTTCTTGAGAGGTCAGGATAGGTATTTAAGCTCAGTTTCCAAGAAGGAAAATGGCAGGGAAGAGCGTCCTAGGCAGAGGGATAGAGAGAGTCAAATGTGTCACAGGTTGGCGGCAGATGGAGAGGAAGCAGAAGACAAAGTCCTGGACAATCAGGCAGGAGGGTGGCCTGTGGCTGGGTGCTGCATGTTGGTACAAGGAGTTTGGGTTTTATTGAGAGTTCATGATTTATCATTCTGTTTTTCTTCTTCTCCATTTATTGGTAAATGTTGATGGGGTACAGAGTAATACAGCATTGGCTTTTCCCATTATGCAACTATTACATCATTTTTGGTTACACTTTTATCAACTTACAAGGTTTATGGAACATTTTGACTAATATTTAGTAAAACTCATATGCATATTTGGATTATATTCCCCTATTTGCCCCCTGTGCTCGTGAAGTTGCATTGTTTACATTCAGATTATCCTCTCCACCTTTATCCCTCTACATTGCTTCTTTTCCCCATCCCACCTTCCACAATCTTTGCTTTTCTTTGTTAGTTCCCTCCCTCCTTCTTTCTACTCTTTATATTGTCCCTTCTTTGCTAAGTTTAACTGTGGATTTTTATATATCAACTTATGTATAGGAGTTTTTCTCCCTTTAAGTAAGATTCAGCTTCCACATATGAGTGAGAACATATGATATTTCTCTTTTTGAGCTTGTGTTTGTTCGTTTAAGATGATGTTCTCCAGTCCCATCCATTTTGCTACAAATGACATTATTTCTTTTTTTTTTTTTTGCTGAGTAGTATTCCATTGTGTACATGTACCATAATATTTTTATCCATTCTTCTGTTGATGGGCACCTTGGTTAGTTCCGTATCCTTGTTATTCTTGATGACCCCAGGTGAGGCAGGTTGGCTCTCTAGTAAAGGAGGATTTCTAGCTTTCCAGCTGTGGGGGTGCCTGGCCAGAGTCTTTGCTGCCCTCAGGAGTCTCTGTTGGTGTCCTCACGTCACATTTCTGCAGGACACCTTACCCTAAATGCAGAGGAATAACACCTTGGCCACCTTAATCCACAGAATCGTCTCTGGGCTGGAAGTTTAGACAGATGACAGGGCTTATTTTATTTGTCCGCTTGGCAGGGCCACGGTGCCCAGGAGTGAGGTCAGACATCATTCTGGTTGGCTGGTGGGCACTAGAGAGTGATTTCCCAAGAGGCCAAGGCGAAAGCCCAGAGGCCTTCTATGGTCCGAGCTTGGAAGTCAGAGGGCGTCAACTTATGCCATGCTCTGGTCAGAGTAAGAACAAGCCCACCCCGATTTCAGAGAAGGGACTGTGGCCTCCCCTCTTCATAGGAAGGAATCAAATAATTTAGGATGTGGGTTTTTGAATCCCACAAGGATTCTCTCTTTTATCCTGGCCCAAGGTGAGCAATTTTCAACATTTCTCTTCTCTCCCTCAGGTTTCTGTAATTTTTTATTCATCTGGATTTCCTTCTCGCACAGAGAAAGACTCACTATTGTTCTCTTTGTGATCCCGACGTCTGATTTTCAGCAGCACAGAGTGGCAGCCCTTAGTATTCATTTACTCCTCTTTGCCCCTCTCATAACAGGACAATAGAAAGATGGTGGTCAGGCCAGGATGATGGTGGAGAGGAGAGACATAGGGGTCAAGGGTGCTGGGTCAGAGAACCTTGATCCTGAGAAATAAGTTCTCCAGATAAAGGCTCTTGGTTTTGGAATATAATTAGCCTTTGATGTGAAGCTCATGTTTGCGTGGGGGACAGTCCATAGCATTAATACAAGGTTTTCAATGTTTTTGTTAGGTATTATCTTGAATAAATTAAATATCATGAGCTTCATTTACTTTTATAATGTTATGAATAACAAAGTAATACACGCACCCTGTGGAAAAAAACAGGATAACCTAGAAAATATCTGAAAGAAGAAATAAATTAAAAGAGAAGTGAAGTTAATATTGTGGTGCAAATCATTCTTTTAAAAAAGCCAAACATGCTTAAAATGAGATTGTTCTACTTTCATTCAAAAAGACTCACAATACATTAAGTCCACTTTTCCATGCTAGTAAATATAACATCAGAGCACTGACTGCTAAAAGTTGCATGGCATTCAGCTGTATGAATGCATTGTCCTTAATTTCACTAATTCCCTATTGTTGGATATTTATTTCAAAATTGGGTTGTTCACCTCACATAGGATGAAATCAAGTGAAATCCACCTTGTCAGTAATCATATTTTGCACCTCCCATGGGTGACTTTCATTTTTGGGGACAGATTTGAAAGGTCATACTGTGGAAGGAGAAATAGACTTATTCTGTGTAATTTCTGGGAATGACTCCAAAGACATCATCAATAACGATGGTAGTAATGACAACACTGTCGTTGACAATTAGCATCATTTAGTTAATGGACTCCCTCCAGTGTTCATGTGCAAACCCCGCCCATCACCCCGCCTTTGTTCTTCATTCTCACTTGCTACAACCAGTCACTGAGACCTTTCAGTTTGGTGGCCTAAATATTTCTTTAATCTCATTTTCTTCCTATTCCCTCTGACACCTCTCTTCTCCAGATTGCTTTAATAGCTCTTTCTGTGGAGCTGTCACCATCCTGCCTGAGTGGCCCTTCGAGAGTGCAGTCCAGTCATGTTCTCAGGCTTAAACCTCACCACCTCTGAGATGATGTCTCAGCCTCTCCATGTGGCTTCAGGCACTCAGCCTCACCCCCAGCCACTTGCTGCTTCTATTCTCCAGCCTTCTGGACATCTCTTGTCTTTAGCACAGTTCTGTCTCTAGGCCTTTGGGCTGCTCTAACAGATACCAAGGGCTGGGATTTAGCTCAGTTGGTAGAGCGCTGCGCTCCAGTCTCTGAGGTCCCGAGTTCAATTCCCAGCACCGCAAAAATGGGAGAAGGGCCTGGCGATCCACTCCCAAGACAACCCCGAAACAGTCAGCCATTGAAAACCCTATGAGGGTCTCTATGAGTCAGATACCGACTCGAGGGCACCTAACAACAACAACAACAGATACCAAAGACTGCACGGCTTAAATGATGGGAATGTATTTCTTATCGTTCTGGAGGTTGGAAGTTCAAAATCAAGGTGCTGGCCAACTCGGTTCCTGGTGAGGGGCCACTTTCTAGCTTGCAGACAGCTCACCTTCTCATTAACTCACATGTTGGTCAGCTTGTTGTGTTGTCTGGGCTGTGTTGCTGTGGTACTGAAAGCTATGCCACCAGTATTTCAGATCCCAGCAGGGCCATCCATGGTGGACAGAGTTCAGCTGAGCTTCTAGACTAAGACAGACTATGGAGAAGGACCTGGAAGCCCATTCCCAAAACAACTAGCCATTGAAAATCCTATGAAGAGCAGAGAAGCACTGTCAAATAGAATGCCAGAAAATGAGCCCCCCAGCTGAAAGGCATTCAAGAAATGACTGGAAAAGAGTTGCCTCCTCAAAGTAGAGTCAACCTTAATGATAGGAATGGAGTAAAGCCCTTGGGACCTCCTTTTGCTGATGTGGCACAACTCAAATGAGAAGAAACACAATGGCTACAATAGTGGGGTCAAACGTACAAAGATGGTGTGCAGTGTTGGGTAGCATTTCTTTCTGTTGTACATAGGGTCGCTAAGAGTTGGAGGTGACTTGACAGCAGCTAGCAACCACATCTTCTCATTGCGCCCTCCCACGGTGGGGAGAGAGAGGCCATCCCTTCTCACAAGGGTGCCAGTCCCACTCACCATGACCTAATGTCTAACAACCTCCCTAAGGACCCACTTCTGAAATACCATCCCACTGGGGATTAGGGATTCAACATAGGCTTTTGGGGGACACACAGGTGTTCCCTGCACCGAAGCCTGTGAGTCACCTCTTCTGTGAGCCCTTTGCAAGTGATTGTGGTTCAGATGCTGCCTCGCCCCCTGCCCCCCACATGACTGGGTTGGGTGCCCTGCTCAGCGTGGCTGTGGGTGTGGCTTTCTTCCCAGAACTGACTGCAGTTGCCCCAGAATTTCGTCTCTCTTCCCACCGGATCATGAGCTCTGTGAGAGGAGAGCCCGTCTCTCTTCCCCCAACCCAGATCTTAGCCCAGTGCCCAGAATATAATAGGCCTTCATTAAGTCTCCGAATAAATGAAAGCCATGGCTGATGCTGCTTGGTCAAGCCCATTCCCCACAGGGCACCCCTGACCCACTTTCAAGAACCGGCCCAAATATCCTCCTGTCTTCCATCTCTTGAGGGGAGAAAACTGTCTTCAGGCAGAAAAATGCTTTAAGAACAGAATAGAAAAGCACTTGAGTGAATCATTAATAAATCTGTTTACTATTTTTATTTGCATTGGATATCAAATTAAATATTGCATTAAGTAAGTTAAATATTCATGTCGCATTAAATATATATTGCATTTTAAAAATTAAGTGCTAGATCCTCTTCCCCAGAGCTGGGTTATGAGGGCTTTTGCAGGATCCACCTAGGGTGTGCTATCTCTGTGTAGCTACTTTCTCTTGTCATTGATACTTCATTAGGAGTAAGGGGAAAGGTGGGTGAGTGAGGACAGCACCACACAGTGAGCATCACTGTCCAATGGCCGCAGGAGAGGGGAAAGGACAGCAAATCAATTACTGTGCATATAGATTTGGCATGTCTTGCTCTGTGCAGTTCACCTGGATTATCCCATTTAATTCTCATTACAGACAAGTGGAACTGGGACAGTTATTACCATATGTTCTCAAGTTTATTTCATTTAATTTATTTGTTTGTTTGTTTGTTTGTTTATTTATTTAGCAGAACTGGGGGATGGAATCCAGGGCCTCACACTTGCTTTGCAAGCACCCTAACGATTGAGCTGCATACCCAGCCCACTTTTTACTTTTTATTTTGACACATGGTCTCGTTAAGTTATGTAGGCTGCCTTCTGGCCTTGAACTTGCCATCCTCCTGCTCCTGCTTCCAGAGATGCAGAGATTACAGACACGCATCACCATGCCTGGCTGTTTCCAAATCTATTCCTTACCTTTTTGACAGTTTTAGAAGGCTAAAAATTCAGACTCAATGGCACCTAACAACAATAACAACAACAACAACAACAACAACAACAACAACAACGAGAAGCAGAAGCGGATTAGAATTGTGTGGGGTTTAGATTCTCAGTCAAGAGCAGGTGTTGGGAAAGATTATAGAAGTGCTGTGCATCTTTGTGAAAGCAATATGGTGCAATAGTGTGGGTTAGATTTGGGTGTGGACTGGATTCGAGAATATACGATGTTTTGCCTTAAATAGGTAAAAACAGTCTCAGAGAGGTTGGCAGCTGTGTCCAAGACCTCACAGCCTTGGAAGAGATGCCTCACGCAGCATGACTCACAGTTTTCACTGTTCCCCATAGTCAGTGATTGGCCTGAACAAACTCCTTCTGTAGGGGTGGGCAGAGGGGAGCAGTGCTGGGCCTGAGGTGGCCACAGGACATTTGCATCATGGCTTGGCCTATCTGCCTGTGTTCCTTTCTTTCCCACTCTCTGGCCTGAGGCCTGTTTCATCTACACCTCAATCCCTGCCCTGGCTTGTTAGCGGTGTTGCCTTTATAAATCACCTTTGAAAAAAAGAGGCAACCCTGGAAAGGGAGGGCACATGGAGAAGTTTTGTTGGGGCTCCCCAAAAGCTCAGGCTTCGTCAGACCCACTGGATGTGAAGTCTTTGGGTAGCCGCTAGTAGCAGAAGTTCTTCCAGCTGGGGTGGCAGCTCCTCGCCACAGGGGCATGGGTTCTCTTGAAGGGCAAGGAATGTTCGTGGGGCATGGACTCTGCAGCTTCCTTTGGATCTCAGAAAGACAGAACCCTGCTTCTTTCTCTTTTCACTGCTGCCAAAGTAATCCTAATCCTCCCCGAGGTAAGGCTGACGTCCAGATTGATGGAGTCCCAGGTGGGAAGACCACAGAGAAAAAGCAGAGAGAGAGGTGTCAAAGCGGCAATTCCATCGCAGGGCAAAGTGCGTCACTGACTCTCACTGTGTTGGTCCCGTCGGGGAGCTATTGTGAATACTGTCACTTAATCTCCAAACATTATGTGCTTGACATGGGGACCGGGGGTGAAGGGATGTGCTCAGCTGTCAAGGTTGAAAATCTGTCCAGGAAACGGAAGTTCTCACCTTTTATGCACTGGGCAGAGGGCCAAGGAAGCTGCTTGCAAGCCAGGTCACTTCGCAGGGACTACCACAGGTTTGCGTTCTTATGGGAGCTGGCTGGGAAATGAGAAAGCTCGCTGCGAGTTGCAGGTGTCTCGATCTCTCCACATTCACAAGGTTACCCTGCTGAGAACAGTGCATCTCCCGAAGAGGAGCCTGGAGGGTGACTCCTGGGCTTCCCGAGGGCAGTGGTTTGCGGCAGCATCTGCCCCTCCCTGTCTCTCTTTCCTCCTCTTCTGCTCCCTTTGGCTCCCTGCTCCCTGCTCTCCCCTCTCCCTTCAGCCACTTGTGTTTCCAGACACTGAGAACAGAGGTGAGGAGGTCAGTTTGGCAGACTGACAGGTCAGATGCCTAATTACCCACGGGACACTGTTTAGAATTAGAACTTTGGGACCCCACTATCACATGTTCTGATGAGGAACATTTCCTGTGCTTTCCTCTCCCCTTTCCAGCCTGTGGGACATTTTCAGCAGAGGAAAAAGGGGGTAGAGTTCACCTCAATCATCCCCTGTCCCATATTTCTACCTGTAAGTGGATACAAGCCCAAGCCTTGTAATTATCTCAAAAATAGTCTCGATGGCCACAATGTGCTGGCAGGTTTCCTCAGGGTGTCTAATGAAACATGGTGAGAGGAAGAGAGAGGCGGCTGGCCGGGTGGATAGATGGCCCCATGGCTGTTAATCGCGCATTTCATCTCAGTGTAAGCAGCCTCCGAGCTCATTAATTGTCTCTTGGAGAAGGGCCGGGAGTTTATCTGGGAGAGGCATCTAGCTACCCTGAGCTCACCGGGCTTAAAGAGCAGGGCAGGGACATACCGCAGCCATCCACCTAATTTCACGGAACAGGAAATACACAGCCAGGCAGGGGAGATGGCTCTTGATCTATTTTGCCTGATGGCCCACCAGAAAGTTCAAACTGATTTCCGCTCCCGCCAGCGGTGCGTGAGGATGCCATCTCCCTGTGCTGTCGCTGACACGCACGCCCCCTATCTCCCCCTGACATCAGGTGGAATATAATCATTGCCCCATCACAGGAGCAAACATAAAAGAAGCTCACGGAGTGAGTTGCCTCATGCACACAGAGCACCTGCCTGTCAGGGAAAGGAAAAGTACAGTGATTCAATTCTTCCAGGAGGAGAAAGCAAACCAACACTCTTCTTTGTACGTTGTGGCATATTTTAACCATCAGTTTCCCCCAGTGCTTTTAAAATGGGTTTTCAATGTTGATCCAAATAGATAACAGTTGACCCATCAAGTGGCATCCTTTGCAGCTGCTAGAGGAAAAGGTAGCTCCGTGCTGTGGCCTTTCCACTATGGCCCCTGGGGGTACATCTGGCCACGTCTGAAGACATTTGTGGCTCTTACAACTGAGGGATGAGATGTGCTTTTGGTGTCTGGTGGGTAGGTGCTGGGGCAGGGCTCAGGACAGGCCCTGGCAACATAGAATGATGCACATTTTTAACAGTGCTGAAGGGGAGAAATCCAGTCGTACGTGAATTTTTTAGAAAATGTGACCACACTAAATTACTGTTTATAAAGAGGTATAAATCAATATCTGTAGCCGTAATAGTTTTAAAAAATTATACAAGTATACTTGTGGGCATGTATATATTTATGTATTGTTGTTGTTAGGTGCTGTCAAGTCAGATCCAACTCATAGCCATCCTATGTACAACAGAACGGAACACTCCCCAACTCTGTGCCATGCCCAGCACTATGTCAGTGCTTATCTACTATTCATAGGATTTTCAATGGCTGATTGTCTTGGGAGTAGGCATGGCTGATTGTCTTGGGAGTGGGCTGCTGGGTCCTTCTCTCATTTTTGCGGTGCTGGGGATGGAACCCAGGACCTCAAAGAGTGCAGAAAAGCACTCTGCAACTGAGTTAAATCCCAAACCATGTTTACGTATATGAGTATATTTTTATGTGTTTAGGAGAAGTTGCCAAACACATCTCAATGACTCTTTTTCCCAAGGAGTTTGGTGGGTTAGGGTTAGGGTTAGGTAGTGGGGGTCTCTCTGCATGCTCCCTGGCTTAGGAAAGACTAAAACCTTCCTATGCTTCTGGACATTCTCAGGAAACCACCTGACCTCCATACCTCAGTCTGTGAGCATAGTCTAGACCCTGATGCCCACTCTTTCCCTTTCTTTGTTACAATTCCTACTGCTCTGGTCCTCGTCCACTCCCATCTGCCACAGGGCCTTTGTACTTGTCACCGCTCTGGATGTCTGACTCCTGGATGTCATTCCACTTTCAAAGGTCCTTGACCCCTGATTAAAGTAGCTCCTGATCATTCTCTACCCCATATCCCATCTTGTCCTCACAACAGGACTTATTACCACCTGATAGGAACTCCGTTTATTAGTTATTTATTTGCTTTCTTATTTATAACTCCCCACCTCCCCTTCCTGCCCCACGGCTGGGATTTGTCACCTCATGTGTGGTTAAAGATGCAGAGCCTACAACACAGCCTGGCATGCTACAAACATTTTCAGAATGAATGAATAGAATATTCCTTTCCAAGGAAGGTAGTTATGGGGTCTAAGAGAAAAACAAAGTGAAAGGGATCCTTTTGATGTGAAACTCAACCTTTCTTGTCTTTTTTTTTTTTTTTTTTTTTTTTTTTTTTTTTTTTTTTTTTTTTTTTTTTTTTTTTTTTTTTTTTTTTTTTTTTTTTTTTTTTTTTTTTTTTGTGCAGGATCCTCCATCCCTGCCACACAGCCTGGTTGATGGTCAGGTATGTACCTGCTCATTTTCTCCTGATGCAGGATGTTATGTCTACTGGAAATGAAGGATGTAGAAAAGTCTCGTGAACTTCTTTCTTGTCTGCTGACCCAGGCAGCCGTGTTAGGGGCATGGCATGGAGAGGGGTGGATGTCACCAATACTTATAGCCTATGAGCCTCTGAGTCTCCCTTCCCACTTATGGGAGTGCTTGGGGATGACTGGCACATACTTGCCACCACTCACAGTACTCCAATTCCAGTGCCCAAGGCAGACATCTCTAATCAACCACAGCACTGTTCACTCCTTAAGCAGAGTAGTCATTACTAATCGATCAGGGGGGGCTGATGAGACCATGGTATCTATAATAAGTGAGGTCTAGAAATGAAGTGCTGGGATTTAGCTCAGTTGGTGGAGTGCTGCGCTGCAGTCTCTGAGGACCCGAGTTCAATTCCCAGCATGGCAAAGATGGGAAAAGGACCTGGCAAGCCACTCCCAAGGCAATCCCGAAACAGTCAGCCATTGAAAACCCTATGAGGGTCACTATGAGTCGGATACTGACTTGACGGCACCTAACAACAACAACAACAGAAATGAAGTCAGTTATGCCAGGATTGGGGGTGGCTGGCTGATTGAACTGCTCATTGGGAACTGTGGGGTGGTTGTCAAAGTGGGAACCATGGGCTTGTTCTTTTATTGTCTGGCTTGGAAGAGTGGAGCAAGCCCCACCCACCGGCATTGTGCTGCCTCTTTATTACCATGGGAGGAGCCAGAGCTTGGCCACATCAGAATATGATTGAAGCAAACAGATCTATACCTTGGAGTAATGCATTTTTTTTATTGATTCCAACTCTATGCTATTATTGTTGCTTAATGAGGAACTAATGTAATTTCTGATGAAGCCATGCAACCCTTGGATAGATGAAGTAAGATTTTATTTCCCCTGTGATGCCCTACCCTCTCTTCAATTAAAACCCGGGAAGGAAAATTAATACAAATGTAAGAATTTTTTTCTTCTAAGATTAGTGTCAGGATGGTAGCTTTTTATTACACATGTAAATTTCCCACATAATAGGATTAGAGAGGCGAGTGGCTGGCCCTGGAGCTGATGTGAGGTGGTTCAAGTGTGAGGAGCCTTCCTTCGTAGGGAGGCAGAATCTGTGGTTACTGTCATTGATGGCGATGAGGCTGTGCTCTGCTCCCTCTGGGCCCCGCTCTTCCAGCCAGCATTAATGTCCATCCTGATGTCCCTCCCCTGTTGGCTGCTGGTCATGGGCAGAAGAGTTTGGCCGTCTTTGAAAACATTTTTATCAAGGTGAAATTCGTACAGTGTGACGTTAGCCATTTTTAAAATGAGCAGTTTAGTGGCATTGAGCACATTCACAGTTGGGTAAGCATCACCTCTACGTACTTCGAAAAATTTCTCCATCACTCCAAGCAAAGCCCTATATCCATTAAATGCCTGCTCCTCTTCTGCTCTTGCTCTGGCCCTGGGCAACCGTCCCCTGTGTGTGTGTGGATTTACCTGGTCAAGATATCTCATATCTCCCATGAGTCTCTTGGCTTGTAGTTCTTTTTTTTTTTTTTTTTTTTATTAGAAATTTTTAATGTACATCATAATGTGATTCATTTTGACATGCTTTTCATTGTGACAATTTTCATATATGCAATTTGATAAGCATTATTCATATAGGTTACCCCTTACCCTCCTCTATGTTTCCCCCCTCCCCCCTTCCTATCTAAGTTTCCCATCCAAGTCTTCTCTATCT